>JAKZJZ010001947.1:0-22378 GCA_022702705.1 Papilionanthe hookeriana x Papilionanthe teres
CCGGCCGTCCTCCCAATTCAAAGTATGGACTCGGATTCGGCACAAGCAGGTGCCGGCCGACGATACCGAATTTTGCTTGGTTGTCACTTGCAAGTCCAATGAAAACCGCATGGAAACTACGTACAAACCTCGAAGATTTACAAATTGAGACGCTCCACCGAATTCGAAGAAGAAATCAAATCTACAATAAGCATGAGTTAATGGAAGTTAACTCGGGTACTAGCAAAGAGCCTAGCACCTACCTTTATTAGCTCCTTACTCAATAAAGAAGACTCCGAAGAAATAATCAAATTATTAATGGAATTTAAGGACTCGCTTTGCTTTGGAACTACGATGAAATGCCGTGATTAGCCCTGCAGGTCGCAGTCCATAAGCTAGAGTGGATCCTACTTCGTCCCGACGTACAAGGTCCTGTAAGAATGCGTCTCTAGAAATCGAACAACAAGTCATAGCTCGAAGTTAAAAAGCTAATAGACGCTAAATTTGTCCGTGAAGAACAATACCCGACCGGTTAGCCAATGTAGCCGCCGAAAGAAGAATGGTCGATCGAATTTGTGTGGACTTCGCAGATTTAAACAAGGCATGTCCAAAAGATGAATTCCCTCTACCGATTCCAGAATCGATGATCGATATTGCTTCGACACATGAAATATTCTCGTTCATGGATGGATCTTCGTGATACAAACCAGATAAAAATGGCTCTGTAAGATGAAAAGCTTACAAGCATTCGAACGCCGATCGGAGTATTTTGCTACACAATGGATGCCATTCGGATCGAAGAACGCAGGAGCAACCTACCAAAGAGCAATGACAAGAATTTTTGATGATCTCATCCACAATCAAGTCGAGTGCTACGTGGACGATGTCGTCATCAAAAGCAAAGTAAAGGAAAACCACCCGTATGATTCGAGAATTGTTTTCGAACGATTAAGACAATTTAACCTTAAGATGAATCCCTTAAATGCGCCTTCGGCGTCACCTCCGGGAAATTCTTAGGATTCGTTGTCCGACATCGTGGAATTGAAATCGACCCGGAGAAGATTAAAGCCATCTTAGAAATGCCGCCTCCCAAAACCTTAAAACAACTACGATCTTTTCAAGGGAAGTCAGCATATCTTCGACGCTTTATCTCAAACTCCGTCGGTAGGTGTCACCTTTCTGCACTAGCTAAAAAGGACGCCAAATTTATTTCGGGAAGAGAAATGCCAAGGCCTTCGAAGACATTAAACAATATTTAATGACACCTCCCCGTCTTAGCAGCTCCAGCCTCAGTGACCGCCGATACTTTACACCGCGGCTTTAGACGACTTCTCTGAGCCCCGTTAGCCTGTGTCAATGATGAGGGTAAAGAAAATGCTCTTTACTACTTAAGCCGTCGTTTACTTCCGACGGAAGTAAGGTATCCCGCAATCGAAAAGCATTGTTTGGCCCCGATCTTCGCCGCTCAAAAGCTCGTGCACTACATGCTTTCTCATAAGGTCAACTCGATTTCGAAGTTTAATCCATCGCAATACTCGATGACTCGTCCAACACTTTCCGGCAGACTTGCCAGTATGGTCAATGATATTATCGCAATTCGATATAACTTTCGTGCCTCCGCGTGCCGTAAAGGGACAAGTCTTAGCAGACTTCCTCGCAAAGACACCCTTTGCCGCCGAATCTCCTCTCAACGACGATCCGCCGATGAACAAATAATGAACCTAGAAGACCCCGATGATCGACGTTGGGAATTGTATTTCGACGGAGCATCTTCAAGCACACAAAGACGAAGAATCGCAAGTGATAGTGCCCCGTAAGGCAGAATCGGGCTAATCTTTATAACACCGTGAGCGGGGATGTTAAGATACTCCTACCACTCGACGTAACCGTGTACAAACAACGAAGCAGAATACGAAGCCCTCATAACGGGATTGGAATTAACCATTCAAATCGGGATAACAGACATCAACATCTACGGGATTCACAGCTAATCATTCAACAGATCGCCGGACAATACAGATTTTTAAACCAAGACTCGAACAATACTTCCAAGCATGCCATACAGCTATTGGAATCGCATTCCAAATGTGACAATCTACAAAATTCCTAGAAAAGAGAATGCTTTAGCAGAGATGCTTTAGCTCCGTCTCGCAAAAAGAATTCGCCTCGTTTGCAAGATGAATCGCAGGAAGTGTCAGTCACCTGACGTCAGTCCTATCACAAATTCGACATGTACATGATACACAAATCGAAAAAGAAAAAGAATCAGCATGTAAAGAATGATAAAAACACGTAAGATCAGCGACAACCATCGATGGACTACCCGCAAACAGAAAGCTACTGTGACGATAGGTCGCTAGCCCATCGTATCAAGAAAAGAACTCGTCTTACGCATTAATAAACAACACATTATACAGTAGGTCTTTCGATCAAATGTGGCTAAGGTGCCTAAGCGGGTCCGAGGCCCGTGAAATTGTTAAAGAGGTGCATTCAGACTCGTGGCGCTCACCACCGGGTCCAAAGATGAAAATGAAAATTAAAAGACTAGGGTACTACCGGCCCTCGATGATGACCGACCGCATGAAAATCGCCAAGAGCTCGTCACCAATGCCAAGTGCACGGAGTGGTTCTACACCAACCTCCAAATGTGCTACACCCGACAATCGCGTCGCGGCCATTCGAATGTCAGGGCACGTATATAATGGGTCCGATAACCACCATCTTCAAAAGGACATCGTTTCATTCTTGCAGCTACAGACACTTTTCCAAGCGCGCAGGCGCTCCACTTAGAGAAGTGAAAGCACACCACGTGCCATAGCTTTTCAAGAACCAAGTTGTCTACCGTTTCGGAGTGCCGCGCAGATCATCTCGTATAATGGGTCAGCATTCGAAGCACACAAATCAACAATTTTGTCGTGAGACACGGAATCGACCGGCGATACTCAACAATTTACTACCCAAGAGCAAACGGCCTCGCCGAGGCTTTTAATAAAACTCTCGTTCAAATCTTAAAGAAAACCTTGGACGATAATAAGAGAAATTGGCACGAGAAATTGTTAGAAGCCTTACGGGCCTACCGGACAACCTTCGTAACTCCTACTCAAGCTACACCTTACGCTCCCGGTGTATGGGTCCGAGGCAGTGTTACCTTTAGAGGTTCAGCTTCCTTCACTCGTAATCGCAGTTGCAAACAAGATCACGACAGAAGAAAACGCCGCATTACGACTCGAAGAATTAGAAAGCTCGGAAGGGAAAAGACTGCAGTCACAATCGCAACTTAGAACTATACCAAGCTAAGATGGTTCAAGCCCATGACAAACCGGTCCGCCCAAGAACCTTCAAAGTTGGTGACTTAGTTCTCGTTTCAAGAGACCTATTCTCGCACACCGCAAGATAAGAGGAAAATTTGAACCCACTGGGAAGGACCGTTCGTGGTCAAGCAAGATACTCGTGAGGTTCCTACCAGCCTAGTGAATCGCCGTGGAGAACGACATATGCTTCCAATCAACTGGACGATACTTGAAAAAATATTACGCTACCCGATGTTTCGAAGGAATGAATTCTTCATCCCTAAGAAACACGGTGAAGTAATTACTTATGATCGGGTCCGAACCCAAAAAAATAATAAAATGTGCTAAGATAAATAAAATCATGATAATTAAGTTTTCCTTGTTTTCTTTTTCAAATCAAAATCTCTTCCCTCATCTTATCCTACTTCATTCCCGTTAAATTTCAAAATATAAGAATAATAAAAAATGTATCTTTAATAAACATTTTCTTAATGTTCTTGTTCTTAAGATAGCTCCCCGATCCTTTTCCTTGTCTTTTCGCAGGGAAATGTCGAACCGGCGGTTGGGTCTCGAACTTTAAGAATGGCGTAAGCCTCGCACTCGATGAAAAGAGGGTGAAAGATGGAGCGATAATCGAGATTGACTCGCATTTCGCACTGCCAGTGCCTACATACGAGGAAAGTGACCGGGTCCCGGCTGATCGAGAAGAACTGCACCTGGCAGACAAAGGATGAAAGTGGGTGGCCCAAGCCACCAATCCAACAACAAGAAAAGAAAAGCAAACACCGAAGAAGACAAGAAAATGAAGTCCGTAGTCGCTACAAGTGAGGGCAGTGCTTGTCGCCGCCGCGCCCGCGGAGATTCAAGAAGTTCGGAGGGCTACTCTCACGCCCACGCAACGAAGAAATAAGAATCGCCGCATCCGTAAAATGTTAACAAAACTAGCCGCGGACCGCCGACGAGACATACCGCGAATGCCAAAGCACATACACTTCAAGGACACCCGGTTCACCGTAGAACTCCGAAGAAAGGAGGCCGCCTCCTAGAATAACAGAAGAACTATGGAAATCTCCGAAGATCGAAGAAAGAAGGCTACCACGCCACCGGATAGGAACCACCAGCAAGCAGCATGACCTTGTTGGCAGAGCAACCCCGGGGGATGTCCCGATGTACATCATCCCCCGAGGAGCCGAGGTGTGCAGGGGAACGTGAAGGGATTGAACCATAGTATCCCACAATATGTCACAAGGCCTCGCCATCTGCAGCATCATTCCGGAATACGAGCCGGAGAGGATGCGTAATGTTGCAAAGAAAACTTTCGAATACTTCGAGAGAATTAAAGGAAGAAGAATCAACATACTAGAAGGCCTCGAGCGCTACACACCGACGTATTCTCGCAGTACGAACAACAAAGAATCGTGATCGTATCCGGGATCCGAAAAGAATGGGCCGAGCAAAGCCGCCCGAGGGAAAACACATACTCGAACCCCGAGATGGATGCTGTGGAAAGGAAGAATCACAATACAATGCGGATGCCGCTACAACTTTGCCGAAGATGCAGAAGGGAAACCCACCGTGATACTTCGTCATGGGCAAGTAGATCCGATGCCATTAGCTATCAAGAGAATGGTAAAAAGATCGATAACATGGAGGGTACCACAGCAGATTGCATACCCAATAGCCGCATTATCAACATCTACAAACAGGAGTGACCGCATACCCCCACATATTGATCACCACGACTTCGTCGAACCTTCTGCACGGTCTCTTTCTGAATGAGTGCAACATCATGTTCGGATCCGACCTCCGGATACAGCTCCGGTGAGTTCCGAGGCCAAGCAAGATACCTTTACCGGTGGGTTCCGTCATGATACCGCAAGGTAACGGAGCGTATATCGCAAAGCATTGCATACCTGTGAGTGCCGTGGAGCGAATCTCGCTTCACTTTCAGGAGGATGGACGACAAGCAAAATACCTTACCATTTCCAACCAGATCCAGTAGCTGGAGAACCCTCCGCCTTACGAGCCGTGAGTTACATGGGAAATATCACACCTCCAACGTACATCCAGTCGGCATCCTTGCCAAGGATGGCTTGGAAGGTGATGTTATCAACTATGTACCTCACTATTCGACATGGATTTTCGACGATGATTCCTTTGATGGATCAACAAAGATCATACACAAACCGTTTCGAGTCTACATGGATTGTATGAAATATATTCCAGCATCGAGTCGTACGACGTATTTTCAACATGATTGGAATGAAAGTGACCATGTCACGTTTTTGGCCTTCACCTCTTTTGTGCAAATTGATTGGGAAACGCCATTAAAGTTAAATGAACTTCGAACAAAGAAATGTAAAAGAAAAAAGAGAATAAAAGAAAAACTTTTTTTAAAAAAAAAAAAAAAAATCCGAAAATGACAAACACCAAGTTCACATGAACATTAAATAAACAACAAAATAAAATTTGAACCATTAAAAGATAAACGAAATCAACACAAATCTCAAATTCAATCTTTCCAAATTCCGAATCAAATTTCAATCTTTTCAAACTTCAAAATCAAATTCTATCCTTCCAAACCTCAAAATCAAATTCTCAATCAAAATCCAAATCCAATCTCGATCAAGTTTCAAACTCGATCTTTCAAATTTCAAATCAAATCTTAAATCAAGTTTCAATCGAGTTCAAACTCATCCTTCCAAATTTCCAAATTTCCAAATTCAATCTTTCCAGGCTTCAAGTCTCAATCAAATTCAAATTCAATCTCTATCAAATCTCAAATCCGATCTTCTAGATCTTACACCAAAATTCAAAACTTTTGGGTCGAGGATTTTACATCCAAGATCGCACCGCTTTAGGATTCTCTTCCTATCGCACTCGAAATACACCAAAATTCAAAACTTTTGGTCGAGGATTTTACATCCAAGACCGCATCGCTTTAGGATTCTCTTCCTATCAGCACCGAAATACATCAAAATTCAAAACTTTTGGGTCGAGGATTTTACATCCAAGACCGCACAGCTTTAGGATTCACTTCCAATTGCACCGAAATACATCAAAATTCAAAACTTTTGGGTCGAGGATTTTACATCCAAGACTGCACTGCTTTAGGATTCTCTTCCTATCGCACTGAAATACACCAAAATTCAAAACTTTGGGTCGAGGATTTTACATCCAAGATCGCACCGCTTTAGGATTCTCTTCCTATCAGCACCGAAATACACCAAAATTCAAAACTTTTGGGTCGAGGATTTTACATCCAAGACCGCACCGCTTTAGGATTCTCTTCCTATCAGCACCGAAATACACCAAAATTCAAAACTTTCGGGTCGAGGATTTTACATCCAAGATCGCACTCGCTTTAGGATTCTCTTCCTATCAGCACCGAAATACACCAAAATTCAAAACTTTCGGGTCGAGGATTTTACATCCAAGACCGCACCGCTTTAGGATTCTCTTCCTATCGCACCGAAATACACCAAAATTCAAAACTTTTCGGGTCGAGGATTTTACATCCAAGACCGCACCGCTTTAGGATTCTCTTCCTATCGCACCGAAATACATCAAAATTCAAACTTTCGGGTCGAGGATTTTACATCCAAGATCGCACCGCTTTAGGATTCTCTTCCTATCAGCACCGAAATACATCAAAATTCAAAACTTTCGGGTCGAGGATTTTACATCCAAGACCGCACCGCTTTAGGATTCTCTTCCTATCGCACCGAAATACATCAAAATTCAAACTTTCGGGGTCGAGGATTTTACATCCGAGACTCGCATTGCTTTAGGATCTTTTCCCTATCGCAACGAAATACATCAAATCAAATTCAAACTTTCGAGTCGAGGATTTTACATCCAAGACCGCACCGCTTTAGGATTCTCTTCCTATCGCACCGAAATACATCAAAATTCAACCTTTCGGGGTCGAGGATTTTACATCCGAGACCGCATTGCTTTAGGATCTTTTCCCTATCGCAATGAAGTACATCACATCAAAATCAAACTCTCGAGGTTAAGGATTTTACATCCAACACCACTTTGCTCCGAGATTTCTTCTCATCGCAACGATTCAATCTAATCAATTCAATTTTCTTTCGAGGTCGAAGATGTTACATCTAAAACCTCAAAATCCCAATTTTCATTTCAAATCAAATCCTCAAATTAATTTCGACAAACTTCAATCTAAATCGAAACTCCAAACTAAAATTTAAACTCACACATCAAAACATAAATTGAAACAAAATAAAATCTAAGTCGAAATTCCCCGCATCATGTGATTCTGGGATTCACCGCTCTTTCCTTTCCCTGCACGAGAGTTCAAGAATCTCCGGTTCCGCAGATATACTTGACACTCCCCAAGCCAGAACTCTTCTACTTCGTCCTAAGTTCGTCACTGGACATCCGTGTTGGCTTTGCTGATCGCTCTGGCCAACACCAATACGCGCGGTGTGCTCCGTCACCACCACACCTATCGGGGGTCCATTTGTCGACCTCATTTTCGACGAGGTCTTCCTTTCTTCTTTTTAGTGCTAGGATCTAGCCTTAGGCTTTTCCTTCGACTATCTTAGCAGGACTAGAATCGGGACCCGCCTTTTAGAAATTCAAACCACTTCTAAACTCCCCGCAAACTCCACAAACTCGACTATAGACCCCTAATCACCTAGAGGGTCGAAATCAAATGCGGAAGTTTAAAGGATGAGTTCCTATATGATTCTTCGGCCTTAGACCGCCCCGGCGGCCCCGGTCCGGTGAAGGGGCCGACATACATTACACTTACACACTACATTTCCACACACTTCCTAAACCACACCCATACCCAACTTGACCTCCTCGACTCATGTAGGTGATTCACATGGATGGTCCTTAACCCCTAAGCCCTCGCAAGAGGGTTAGTGAACAACATAAATGAATGCCTCAAATGAGTCCTTTCATGGCTCATATGGGCTTGAAATGGCTTCATGGCTCAACCAAAATGATTTCACCCCACCTAAATTCACCCAATCTTCAATTTCCCAAATTTTCAATTTTCGACCCCCGGACCCTACACCTACTGAACCTACCCAAAACCCTCAAATTACCCAAATTTTCGCAAAATTTCCAAATTACCTAAAATTTTCCAAAATCAATCCCAAACACCTCCACATCACTCAAATTGATCATCCATACCCAAAAATACCAAAAATTCCAAAAATACCCCCCAATACCCTCCAAATACCCAAAATACCCTTCGGCCTAAAAATCCAAAAATTCAGAAAATTCCCAGAAAATTCCAGAAAATCCCAAATATTCCCAATTTCATTTTGTCCAACTACACCATGGGCCAATTTTGTCAATTTACCCTACTTTTGTCAAAACCCCCAAATCGACCCATTTTAACCCAAAGTGAACCCAATGTCAAACCAAACCTACCCAATTGACCCCAATTTTGGTCCAATTCAATTCTAAACTTCAATTCAACATTCCCAATACCAATTTAGACCAAATCCAAGTCCAATTTGATTGACATTTGGATCCAATTTCACTTTGGGCCTTAAAGCCCAAATTTGGACCCATGACCCAAACTTAGCCCAAACTAACCCAATTCAACTCCAATTAACCCCAAATCTTTTCTAAACCTTCCTTAACATCCTCATAAACAAAACACTAACATGATTTGCCCAAGATTTTGACCCAAACCCCACTCAAATTCAACCCAAAATCAAAAAGCCCAATTTCGACCTAAACCCAAATCTAACCCAAATAGGCCCAAACCTCAAAATTAAGACCCAACCAAAGCCAAAACCTCTTTGAAACACTCCCATAAACATTTCTTAACATTTATTTTACATCAATTTCAACCCTAGCCCAACATTGGCCCAAGTTAGCCCACTCTGACCTACATTGGCCCATTTACCAAATAAACCCAAATTCAACCCAATTCAAGCCCAAACTACCCCAAATTTGCTTCAAGTTATTCATGAAACATCCCTAAACCAAAACCAACAACTATTTGGCCCAAACTTCTACAAAAATTCCCATCCATGAACACATCCTTAAACTTAAAAGCCCACTTCCCTTAAACCTTCTTAAAAGCCCATTTCCTTCAAAATTCAAAAGCCCAAATCTACCCTAAAGCCCACATGACATCTCCATTTGTCATCCATTTAATTAAATCCATTACCTAAGTCCTAAAGTCACCATCAAATTATTCCAAATCAAGTTTCATACAAATTTCCATCAAAACATCCAAAATTCTTAAAACCCTTTTCATGAAACAAATCAACCTTTTCCCAAGCCAAATGAAGCCATGAACAAGCCATTCTCAAGCCACATGAAGCCATGAGGGCTTTGACTTGTCATTAGTCCATTTATGGCAAGAAGAGGGGGTTCTTTCTTAAACCTCCTTTAACCCTTTTACCTTAATCATGTCACACACTAAACCATGTTTAGCCACCTCATCATGGACGGAGACTTCACCATTCCTTCTAAGCCGACCTAAATGATTCCCTCAACTCAAAATCGCAGCTTGGAAGGGTGCACCAAGCCCAAAATGGTGGGTTGACCCAAACCAAGCCAAAGTGAGCCTTCTCCCATTCCATTTAAATCAAACTCCTTTACACATGTCAAACCTCAATCGCCTACACTAAACCCCACCTCGACCCACCCGACCAAGATGGTGACCATCGCTCGGCCGGCCGGCCACTGTGCCGCCGGAAAACACCATGGCCGAGAGCTCACATGTGAGCCAACATTGAAATTCTCACTCGCTGAGCCGCCCCATGCCTATGGTCACCATGGCCGATCTTCTCCTCACCAGCAGCAACTCGATCCCAAGCCCTAACTCCTCCGAGAGGCCTTCCACCCTCTCCTATTTAAACTCCACCCCTCTCGGCCATGAGAGGAGCCGAAACAAAACCTTAAGGAAACTCGCCAAAATCACTCCGCATCACTCTCTACACATAGAGCACCCGATCCCCACCGACTTCCACCAATTCCTTCTACTCGAGCCCAATTTCGAGCTCAAACTTTAGCCCAAAAACCAGGACACTTCTCCACAACGAGCCAATTCCCAAATCGATTGGTTCTACACCTTCACTGCACCAAGGGAAGGTGTCCACCACTAAAAGCCCCATCTCCATGCCACCCAGCTTGCTCCAGCCTCCAAGCTTTGTGGATCTGGGCTCTGGTCGAAATCATATCCGTACAATCCACTGCACTCAGAGACTTCATCCGGAGCTTGCTGCAGACCCAATCGAAGGTGCAACAACTCTCGATCAAGCCACACTTCTCCGAGCCAAGGTACGAGCTAACTCTTCATCCCGAGCTTCTGAAGATTCTCTATTTCAAATGCCTTAGTTCCAATGCATGTTAGCCGTATAGATGTGTTCGTCTCTTCAAGACGAATCCATAGCAAGCATAAGAACATGAAAATCCATCGAGAATCGAGCGAGATCTTAGTGATTTAAGGTGGACGCGCTCTCAGCGAGAACACTCGGGGACGATGAACTGATGCCGTCCATTCGATACACGCGCGCACGGACGGCCAGGATTGCGCCGGACTGCAGAGACGGTACGAGAACCGCGGGCCCGGGCCGCCGACTCGTGTGGCGGCGTCGAATGGGAGCGCGACGCGCGTGCGTTCGGAGCCGCCGAGGTTTCGCCGGCGCCGCGTGGATAAATAGAAAATTAGGGTATTTTCTTATTTATTTAATTCCCTAAACTTCAAAAATCCATATCTTTGTGTAGAAAAATCACAAAAATAAAATAAAAATACCCTCTCGCTCGAAGGAACGTAGGAGAATAATGTGGAAAAGAAATCACTTAATTTCATTAAGTATTTTATTTTTTATGATTTATTTACTCTCTGCATACATTTAATTCTCCATGCATGTATACAATTCACCATGGCATGAGACCATAGTGGCTTTAAGCCTCTCGAACTCGGGAACATTCCCCGAATTTTCCAAGGTCGAGGCCATCTCTCGTGAAAAGTTATTTATTTTTCAAATGCATGTTGTCGTTTTGAGTATTTTAATTCCAAAAATTAGCATGTTGTGAAATAAATTCTAGAAATATTTGGTGATGTTCCTTATGACCAGTAGAACCCTAGAAAATAAGACTCGAGTTAATTCACTCGCATTAACCCTAATCGCTTAAACACCCAAAATAGGTCTTTAATTAATTAGAGTTAACTAGGTATCAAATTGACTTGAAATCAATTCTCCACTGACCTTTAGGATCAGAGGAATCCACCATAAAAATTTGAAGTCAATTGACTTCGGTTAACCCCACTAATCGGGTCGATTAAGCCACTTAGCCATTTTAAACTTTAAAAATTCATAACTTTTAAAATACTTTTTAAAAATTCACCAAATTGGTTTTGAGCCTCTCTGATATCAGGGGAACCTAAGAAAATTAAAATTTCAATTTTCTAAAAAAGTTGATTTTTAATAATATTTTAATATTTTTAATAATTAAAAAATAATAAAAATCACAAAAATAATAAAATTCACCAAAATGTCACATTTTGAATTTTAATCACTTAGGAACAAATCCCACATTTTTCCTAAGTCTATTTAGTGAGATATTAAATTTTAAAGCCCTAGGGTAATTTTAAAATTAAAAAAATGTATTTTCTAGCATTTTCACTAAAATAATTATTATAAATCATAGAAAAATCAGAAAATTGCAAAATTTGATTCTCTGGTTTCCTTGATATCAGAGAGATTTTTGAAAATATAAAATCCATTTTTCAACATTTATTTTATTTTTAAATTAATTAACACTCCAAAACTCAAAATAATTATAATAAAAATAATATAATTCAAAAAATCACCAAAATTGGTCCAAGTGCTTCTCTGGTCATTAGGAATGTCCCCTAATTTTCTTAAGGACAGAAACTTTCTCTTGGTCATGTTATCAAATTTTCCTTGAAAATCTCTATTTTCCACCAAAAATAATTATATAAATAAATTAAATACGTAAAAATCACATTTTCTCCTCTCATGTCTTTATCGACATATGAGTGAAGTCACATAAAAATTTCAAGTTCATTTGAATTCAATTTAATGAGTTATGAAATTATTAAGCTTAAAGGGTAAAATGGTAATTAAACTTTTAACCCTTAATTAAAACTTTAGGTTTAATAAAAAGTCAACAAGTAAAATATTTGATCCTAATCTGATTTGGATGATTGAAATTTAAATAATTAAAGGGTAGAAACCCATTAAATAATTTTAAAATGATTAAACTTTAATTAAATAATAGATTAAATTTGAAGAATAATAAAATTGAATTATTAAAATAAGGGATCTTTATTAGGAAGAGATTTATTCTTTAATTTAAAAATCCCTAAATCAATTATATCAACTAATACTCAATTTTTAATTAAAATGATAACTCAAATTTAAAATATTAAAAGACTTAATTAAATTATTAAACTCTTTTCAAATTTCAATTAAAATTAAAAATAAAGTAAATTAAAGATAAATTAAATTAAGATTAAATTAAATTTAATAATTAAATTAAATTAAATTAAACAATTAAATTAAATTAATTAAAATTAAATTAAATTAAATTAAACAATTAAATTAAATTAAATTAAATAATTAAATTAAATTAAATTAAACAATTAAATTAAATTAAATTAAATAATTAAATTAAATTAAATTAAAAATTAAATTAAATTAAATAATTAAATTAAATTAAATTAAATTAAATTAAATTAAATAATTAAATTAAATTAAATCAA
This sequence comes from Papilionanthe hookeriana x Papilionanthe teres, assembly GCA_022702705.1. Classification (NCBI taxonomy): domain Eukaryota; kingdom Viridiplantae; phylum Streptophyta; class Magnoliopsida; order Asparagales; family Orchidaceae; genus Papilionanthe; species Papilionanthe hookeriana x Papilionanthe teres. The sequence goes on from JAKZJZ010001947.1 coordinate 13,003, forward strand.
ATCAAATTAATTAAACATCAAATCAAATTAAATTAAATTAAACTAAATATAAAGCAACTTCAACACTATTCCAAATTTAAACCCTTTAACTTAAATCAAATCATTTGAATACTAATTTACCCTCGAAAGCTTTGATTATTATAACTCCTAAATGGAACATCAAATGAAGTGTTACCTCACTCATAGTGATATTCAAATGTCCTAGTTCACCGAGCAAGTTAACAAGACTTCAAAACCTCTGACGATCGATTCATTTATATAATTAAATTCATTCTGACTTAAAACAATCCTGAAATATTGAAAAGATGTTTAAGATTCTTCTTAAGCACTTCCTCAATATGATAGGATATTTATAAGAACAATCGAATTTGATTATCCTTCGATGAAGAAAATCGTCCTCAAACAAAAACACAAAGAACCTAGACGTCATAGAGACGACTAGCCATGGATTAGGAATTCGGTAAAAACCATAACCTTTCCCTTAGCTTTACCTAGGAACTTGCTTAAATATTCTAATTGTGTTTTAAGTGCAAACTGGGATGACGGGAAGACCCTCCAGTGTACGCTTTTATTCTTATTTCGCAATTTACTTTCTTGCAATTTACTTTATCGCAAATGCATTTTACTTTTCTCGTACGATAAAACAACTCGTTGCATGAAAACCCACACCTTTAGGATAGTCCCTAAAACCGAAACCAAAACTAAGTTAAAAGTCATCGCAAGATAAAATTCACCGCCACAACATTTCAAAATATAAAACAACTCAAAATTTAATCACAAAATGTAACACAAAACTACAATTGCAACTAAATTAAAACGTCCCGTCGGATGATCTGGAATACCTCTGATGATGTAACCTACGTGTTGCTAACGGATTTCCTACCGTCTAAATGAAAGTGTGGAACTCATTCAACTGAGTTTAGCAAATTCATCCGGACTAAGTGAATCCGATAAAAATAATGATGCCGAAGGATGGAACCGCGGGATCTTAACCTGTGTCGTTATAATCAACTTTAAGATTTGTTTTAAATCAAACATAAAAAACACTCGGAAATTAAGATTTTCTCTAAACCAAAACACTTTTCTCAACTCCCGATTTATGATTTCTAAAACTAAACCTCTGCAACAACAAGGAGCTCTGAGCATCAAGGCAAGACGACCATCGTCATCACAGAAAACTCGAGTCTACTTCAGCAAAACTTTCCTAGAATTAAAACAACCAAGCCATAGACTTCGAGGTAGCTTCGCTCTAGTGCAACATAAATCCTCAACTCTTCGTTAGGCATTTGCATTGCAAATTAAGCCCTAACCGGCCTTAGGATTCCGAGGTAGTCGTCCGATACGACAATAAACCCTCACATCTTCTAGTGCTATTTGTTTGATTTTATCATACAAATATAAGCCCTAATTAATTGAAATCGGCAAGATCGAAATATCAAATAAACATTAGGCTTTCCTAAATTCAAGCACAAACGATAGGATAGTCGGGAAATTATCGAAGTTCACTTCGAATCAGTTGATTTCTCCTACCTTTCTTCCTTTGGATTCACAAAACAAAATGTTCCAAAATTTGATCCATTCCCTATCGAAACTCCAAAATTCAATCTTCGAAAACCTTAAACTTTCAAATTCTCGAGAGCAGAATCATTGATTATTATCGAGAGTTTTCTTAGGTGATTCCCGTCACTTAAGATGTAATTAACTATGTGGGCTTGCTCTTATAGAGAATTTTAAAGAACCTGTGTAATATAAACCCCGTTTAATGTTTTCATATTAAGCAGGGGAAACTTGTCGGCTTATAAAATTGGTTCGCAGTACCAAACGGATGTCACTAATCTTCTAGTTTATTTAATCAAGCCCCACCATCAAGCAGCTGTGTCTATCCTTAGGGATAGATACACTGCTCGTGGTGCGGTGCTCGTTTATATAAACTATTTGGGATGTGAGATCGGTTTAATTTCATATCTTAAAACCTTCAAATTTAAAAATTATTTTCAAAATCAAATACTACTTTTCAAATTATTTATTTTAATTAAATTAAAAATTCGCCGACAGATTTCTGTTAGGCGACCCCTCTTCAAAATAAAACACGACCTAAAAATATGCCGACAGGCATTCACTATGTTGTTCCTAACCCTCTTAGCCAGGGGCTTAGGGGTTAAGGTCCATCCATATGAATTACCTACATGAGTGAGGGAGTCAAGTTGGGTATGGGTGTGGTTTCAGATTTGATCGTGTGTGCGAGAGTGTAGAGTGTGAGTATAGTGAGTGTGTAAGTCAACCCTCACTGCACCAAGCCACCCGGGGTGGTCCTAAGGCCAAAGAGTCCCATAGGGAACTCATCCTTTAAACCTTCACATTTGATTTCAACCCTCTAGGTGATTAGAGGTCTACAATCAAGCTTGTGGGGTTTGTAGGGAGGCAAGAAGTGGTTCAAATTTCTAAAGGATGGGTCCCAATTCTAGTCCTCTAAGATAGTCAAAGGAAAAGCCTAAGGCTAGATCCTAAGCACTAAAGAGGGAAGAGAAGACCTCATCAAAAATGAGGTCAACAAATGGACCCCCAATAGGTGTGGTGTGCTAACCAAGCACACCGCGCGTATTGGCGTTGACCGAAGAGATCAACAAAACCAAAACAGATGTCCAAGTGACAAACTTAGGACGAAGTGTAAGAAATTTCCACTGGGGAGTATCAGATAAATCTCCAAGACTGAAGATTCCAGAACTCTCGCTGGGGAAAAAGGAGGTGAATTTCATATCACAAGATTTCAAGAGATGGGATCTCAGATTCGTTTCATTTTTTATCTCAAGTTTTAATTTTGAGTTTGAATTTTGATTTGAGTTTCAACTTGATTTTATGTTGAGAAAAGAGTAGAGCTAAGGCCCACCCGGATGCATTTGTAAGTTGAGAAGGAAGCAGGACTGAACCTATTCCAAATGCTGAGGAAGAATAGGACAAAGCCTATCCGAAATGCAGAGTGTTTTTAATTTCAATTTCTTGCTGAGAGGATCAAATTTTGAGATTTCTGAGAAAGGAGTAGAACTGTGCCTATCCCGAGTGCTGAGAATTGCTGAGATGGGAGTAGGGTGGAAATCTATCCCGAGTGCTGAGAATTACTGAGTAGGGAGTAGGGTTGTTCCTATCCCGAGTGCTGAGAATTGCTGAGATGGGAGTAGGGCAGAAGCCTACCACGAATGCTGAGATTTCTGAGATGGGAGTAGGGCGGAAGCCTATCTCGAATGCTGAGATTGCTGAGATGGGAGCAGGGCGGAAGCCTATCCCGAATGTTGAGATGGGAGTACGGCGGAAGCCTATCCTGATTGCTGAGACGGGAGTAGGGCGGAAGCCTATCCCGAATGTTGAGATTGCTGAGATGGGAGTAGGGCGGAAGCCTATCCCGAGTGCTGAGAAATGCTGAGAAGGGAGTAGGGCGGAAGCCTATCCCGAATGCTGAGATGGGAGTACAGCGGAAGCCTATCCCGATTGCTGAGATGGGAGTAGGTCGGAAGCCTATCCCGAATGCTGAGATCGCTGAGATGGGAGTAGGGTGGAAGCCTATCCCGAATGCTGAGATGGGAGTACGGCGGAAGCCTATCCCGATTGTTGAGATGGGAGTAGGGCGGAAGCCTATCCCGAGTGCTGAGAATTGCTGAGAAGGGAGTAGGGCGGAAGCCTATTCCGAATGCTGAGATTGCTGAGACTGAAGAATTTTATTGAAATTTATTTATGCAGAGATTGAGGGAAATTTTGCTGAGGTCCATGGGGAATTTTTTTTTGCTGAGATTCAGTTTATGCAATGGTTGTGAAAAATTTTGTTGATATTTGATTTATGCAATGACTATGAAGAATTTTACCGAGATTTGGCTTATCGTCGAGATTCGAGAAAGATTTTGCTGATATTTGGGAATGCAGAGTTTTATGAATGCAGAGACTGAACATATTGTTGATATTTATGAATGCAGAGATTGTGAAAACATATTGTAAAGTGCAGAGAATGTTTGTAGAAGTTCATGTGGATTTGAAATTCTTTTTGATGTTCGGATTTTTATGAAAAAGAGTCTCTTATTTATTTTCCTTTTCTTTCCTGTTCTTTGTTCGAAGTTCATTTAACTTTAATGGCGTTTCCCACTCAATTTGCACAAAAAGAGGTGAAGGCAAAATGTGACATGGTCACTTTCATTCCAATCTTGTTGAAAATACATCGTACAACTTAATCTGAAATATTCCTCATACAATCCATGACTCAAAACGGACTATGTATGATTCTTGTTGATCCATCCAAAAAGTATCTGTTAAATCCTTGTCTGAATAGTAAGGTACATGGTCAATAACATCACCTTCCAAGCCACCCTTGGCAGGAATGCCGCATGGATGTGCTTTGGAGGTGTGCTATTTCCCATGTAACTCACAGCTCGTATGGCCGGAGACTCTCCAATTCTGGATCTGGCTGGAAATGATATGGTGCCTTTCTGTCGTCCATCCTTCTAAAGGTGAAGGAGATCCGCTCCACTGGTACTCCTGGTATGCAATGTTTTGCGATGTCTGCTCCATTTCCTTGTAATATCATGACGGAACCTACCGGAAGTGGTATCTCCACTGGCCCTCGGAACTTACCCGGCCTCGCTATCCGGAGGTCGGATCCGAACATGATATTGCACTGGTTGACGAACGAAACCGTGCAGTAAAGGTCCGATAAAGTCGTGGTGGTCTATGTGTGGAGGTATGCGATCGCCTCTTCCGATAGATGTTGATGATGCAACTCGTTGGGTATGCGGTCCGCTGGCAGTACCCTCCACGTTATCATTCTTTTCACCATCCTTTTAATTATTCTCGGCATGTGATCCACCTCACCGTGACGGAGTATCCCTGGTAGATTCCCTTTTCTGTCTTCTGCGAAGTTATAGCAACATCCGCATTGTATTGTGACTCTTCCTTTCCCTGGCATCCATTTCCGGGGTTCCGAATAAGTCTTTTCTCTCAGACGGCCTGCTCGACCCATCTTCTGAAGTTCTAGAATGCAATCCACAATCTGCTGTTGCTCGTACTCTGAGAATACACCTGTGTGTAACTCGAGGCCTTCCAAAATGTTGATTCTTCTGCCTCCAATCCTTTCAAAGTATTCAAAGGTCTTCTTTTCAACTAGCTGCATTTTCTCCAGCTCATATTCTGGAATTATCGAAGTCCTCGGTGTACGGTAACGTATTACGGGATGTATGGCTCAACCCCAGCGACGTTCTCCTACATGTCTCGGCTCCTCGGGGATAGTCTCGTCGGGACATCCTCCGGGTTGCTTTCGCAACAAGACTCCTCGGTCCGGTATATCCGCCCGTGTTGAGGCACCGACTCTATTTCTGCTCTCCCAGGTATTTCTTTCATCTGTTCCAACCTTTTTGGAGTTGGCTTTCTTCTTTCTGGTTCCTGGCGAACCGGTCTCTTTGGGGCATTTGCACTAATAGTACCCACTGTCTGTCCATGTTGATCTTCTGCTAACTTGGTCAACATTTTGCGAATACGACGATTCTTATTTCGTCGCTGGGTAGCAGTGAGAGTAGCTCCTCTTACTCCTTGAATTTCTGCGGGCGCGGCACTAAAAAGCCTACCTTCTGCTGTAGCAACCACGGACATAATATTCTTATCTTCTGCTGTGTTTGTTTTTCTTTTCTTGTTGTTGGATTGGTGGCTCAGGCCACGCACTTTCATCACTGTTTGGCTGTGAAGTTCTTCTCGATCAATCGGGATCCAATCATTTTCTTCATATCGTAAGCCGACTGGTGTGAAGTCCGAGTCAATCTCTATCACTCGCTCCATCCTTCACCCTCTTTTCATCAAGTGCGAGACTCACGCCATTTCTAAAGTTTAGGACCAACCGCCCGTTCGACATTTCCCTGCACAAAAGATAAGGAAAGGATCAGGGGCTGTACTAAGAACAAGAACATTAAGAAAGTATTTATCACTGAAGATTCTTATTCACTTACTCCAATTTTAATTTTTAAGGAAAGTAGGAAAAGATGAAGAAAGATCAGGAACAAGATTTAATTTGAAAAGAAGGGTAAAACTTTATTATTATGATTTTCACATATTTTATTTTTAGCACATATATTTTTTATCCATTTTTTATGTTTTTGGGTTCGGACCCTGTCACAAAGTGATTACTTTACCCGTGTTTCTAGGGATAAATCTCTATTTTAGAGGCCACCCTTCGAAACATCAGGTTGCGTAATACATCTTCAAATATCGTCCGTTGATTGGAAGCATTTGTCGTTCTCCTTGGCAATTCACAAGTTGATAGGAGCCTCCTGAGTAGACTGCCTCAACTACAAACGGCCCTTCCCAAGTTGGTTCAAATTTGTCTCCTATCTTGCGATGTGCAAGAATAGGTCTTCTGAGAACAAGAACTAAGTCACCAACTTTGAAAGTTCTTGGGCGGACCAATTTATCATGGGCCTGGATCATCTTAGCTTAGTACAGTTCCAAATTTTGTTGTGCTGCAAGTCTTCTCCCTTCCAGGTTTTCCAGTTCTTCTAGTCGTAATTTGGCATTTTCTTCTGTAGTAATTTTATTTGCAACTACGATCCTGAGTGATGGAAGTTGAACCTCTAAAGGTAAAACTGGCTCGGACCAGTACACCAAAGTGTAAGGTGTAGACCGAGTAGGAGTCCTGAAAGTCGTCCTGTAGGCCCATAAGGCTTCTAACAACTTCTCGTGCCAATTTCTCTTGTTGTCATCCAAAGTTTTCTTTAAAATCTGAACGAGAGTTTTATTAAAAGCCTCGGCCAAGCCATTTGCTCTTGGGTAGCAGATCGTTGAATATCGCCAATTGATTCCATGTCTTCTGACAAAATTGTTGATTTTTGTACTTCTGAATGCGAACCCATTATCCGAAATGATTCTGTGCGGTACTCCGAAACGGTAAACAACTTGATTTTTAAAAAATTGTAGCACGTGGTGTGCCTTTACTTCTCTGAGTGGAACTGCTTCTGCCCATTTAGAAAAGTAATATGTAGCTGCAAGGATGAAGCGATGTCCTCTTGAAGAAGGCGGTTCTATCGGACCCACTATATCTGTGCCCCAACACTCAAATGGCCACGACGCAATTGTCGGATGTAGCACATTTGGAGGTTGGTGTAGAACCACTCCGTGCACTTGGCACTGGTGACAACTTTTGGCAATCTTCATGCAATCGGTCATCATCGAGGGCCAATAATACCCTAGTCTTTTAATTTTCATTTTCATTTTCGGCCCCGACTGATGAGCGCCACAAAGTCCTGAATGCACTTCTTTGACAATTGCACGAGCCTCGGACCCGCTCATGCATCTTAACCACATCTGATCAAAAGACCTTCTGTATAATGTATTGTTTATTAATGCGTAAGACAGAGCTCTCTTCTTGATTTGATGTGCTAATGACTTATCGTCTGGTAATTTCCCTGTTTGCAGGTAGTCTATTAGCGGCTGACGCCAATCTTATGTGTTTTCCGTCACTGCTGCAACTGATTCCTCTATTTTTTCTGATTTCTGTATCATATCCATGTCGAGCTGTGATAGGACCTGTCGTCCTTGAACTGACACTTCAACTGACTCATCTTGTAAGCAGGCAAATTCTTTTGCAAGGCGAGCTAACGCATCCGCGAGAGCATTTTCTCTTCTGGGGATCTTGTAGATTGTTACATTCGGAATTTGTTCCAACAGTTTCATGGCATACTGAAAGTATTGCTCGAGTCTTGGCTTTAAGATTCTGTATTGTCCTGCGACCTGTTGAATGATCAACTGAGAATCTCCGTAGATGTTGATATCCGTTATTCCCATTTGAATGGTCAGTTCTAGTCCTGTTATGAGGGCTTCGTATTCTGCCTCGTTGTTTGTGCATAGCTCTATTAAGTGGTAGGAGTATCTTAACATCCCCCGCTCCGGTGTTATAAAGATTAGTCCGATTCCTGCCTTACCGGGCACTATCGTTTGCAATTCTTTGTCTTTTCAGTGCTGAGGATGCTCCGTCGAAGTATAGTTCCCAATGTCGATCATCGGTGTCTTCTAGGCTCATTATCCGTTCGTCGGCAAGTCGTCGTCGAGAGGCGATTCCGCCGCAGAAGGGTGTGCCGCAATGAAGTCAGCTAGGATTTGTCCCTTCACGGCACGGAGAGGAACGAAAGTTATGTCGAATTGCAAAAATATCATTGACCAACTGGCAATTCTACCAGAAAGTGTTGGACGGGTCATCAAATATTGCAACGGATTAACTTTCGAGATAAGGTTGACCTTATGAGAGAACATGTAATGCCTGAGCTTTTGGGCGGCAAAGATCAGGGCCAAACAATGCTTCTCAATTGGAGGATACTTTACTTCCATCGGAATCAAACGACGGCTTAAATAGTAGAGAGCATTTTCTTTCCCCTCATCATCGACACTAGGCTAGCGAGGCTCCAAGGACTCGTCTCAGAGCCGTGGTATAAAGTATCAACTGCCTACTCCGAGACCGGGGCTGCTAAGACAGGAGGTGTCATTAAGTATTGTTTAATGTCCTCGAAGGCCCGTTGGCATTTTTCTTCCCAAACAAATTTGGCGTCCTTTTTAACTAATGTTTAGAAGGGCTGACACCTACCTAACAAGTTCGAAATAAAGCGTCGAAGATATGCCAGCTTCCCTTGAAAGGATCGTAGTTGTTTTAAGGTTTTGGGAGGCGGCATCTCTAAGATAGCTTTAATCTTTTCTGGATCAATTTCGATTCTGCAATGTTGGACAACAAATCCTAAGAATTTCCCGGAGGTGACGCCGAAGGCGCATTTTAAGGGATTCATCTTAAGGTTGTATTGCCTTAGTCGCTCGAAGACAATTCTCAAATCATACAGGTGATCTTCCTTCAGTTTGCTTTCGATGACCACATCATCCACATAGCACTCAACTTGGTTGTGAATGATCTCATCAAAAATCTTTGTCATTGCTCTTTAGTATGTTGCTCCTACGTTCTTTAGTTCGAATGGCATTACTGTGTAGCAATACACTCCGATTGGTATCCTGAATGCTGTGAGCTTTTCGTCTTCTGGTGCCATCTTTATCTGGTTGTATCCTGAAGATCCATCCATGAAAGAGAATATTTCATGTGTCAAAGCGATGTCGATCATCAACTCCAGGATTGGTAGTGGAAATTCATCCTTTGGACATGCTTTGTTCAAGTCTCTCGAAATCCACGCAGATTCCGATCCGACGATTCTTCTTCCCCGATCGGTACCACATTGGCTAGCCAAGTAGGGTATTGTTCTTCACGGACAAATTTAGCAGTCAATTAGCTTCTTAACTTCAGCTATTACTTGTTGTTCAATTTCTTGACACATTCTTCTGGAAGCTTGTCTGACTGGAACGGAAGTAGGATCCACTCCTA
>JAKZJZ010001948.1:0-22351 GCA_022702705.1 Papilionanthe hookeriana x Papilionanthe teres
GCCTCGTCCCCGCCTCGACCTCGGATGCGAGTCGTGGAGAAACCTTCACCATCTCGCCGAAGGGAGTGGTGAGTGATCGTTGGACTAGAACTTCGTGTTCTTCGTTGTCCCGAACTTTCTTGCTTCATTTGTTATGGTATCTCCGGAGAAGATTGTTTTCTTTGCGGTGCATAATAAGCCGCATCTTCATGGATTCCAATTTCATGTACTGAGAATGGTTGTAAGTCTCCTTCGATGCACTCGTTCCCCTCCATCGTAATATTTGATGCACCGATGCGCAGATGATGGTACCATCCCGTTTTCATGTATCCATGGTCGGCCCAAGAGAGCGTCGAACGACGTTTCGAATCGATTATATGAAATTTTGCATGTTGTCTTTGCTAAATCACCGGTCTTCATCGCAGCGTTATCGACCCGAGGGCTCTTTCTCCTTTCTCGGTCGAATCCTCTTAATAACATTTTGTCGGCCTCGAGCTCACGAGCATCAATTTCCAAGTATGCTAGTGTTCGAAGACTCATTATATCGATCGATGCTCCCGGATCCACCAAAACTCCGGAGAGCGTAAACTTCCCAATCAGTAATCGAAATGTACAACGGTCGGTCGTGATCCGCCGTCCCAAGTAGTAGGTCATTGTCTCGTGAAGGTAACACCTCGTCGTTCCTTTAACGAGCAAACCTCATCCAAGGAATCTCCGCCATTCGAGCTAAGCAAATTTCCGGATCAAGTAAGGCCTCGATCGTAGCTTCTCTCATCTCCTTCGATAAGATGAGAGCATCGTAGATGCTCGCCTAGCCGGTAGTTTCCTAAGATGGGCTAGCACGTTGTAGTCCACTTTGTTCTCCCGCGTCTCGCTTCTTCTCGAATGGGTATGTCTTCCGCCGGGTTGGTTCTTCGAACAACCACCGCTTTCCTTTGTCTTTCGGACCCATTCTCGGAGGTAGAACTTTTCCACTTCTCAAGTCGACTTCGTAATTTCTTCCGAATCTAGTATCGAGTTTGCTCGGTGTCTCCTCCCGAATCGGAATGACCGGCTCTTCCGGATTATCTTCCAAATCCGAAGGCTCTAACTCTATCGTAACCGGAGCTCCTCGAAACTCGCGCATAGATCCGTTGCTCGTCGAACTCTCGTAGCCTCCTCGATGGATGCCTTCTTCGTCATTTTGATCGTCGAGATCTTGTATGATTCGAGAATTGTTGTCGGTATCGAAATCGACGCCCGGATTGTCGCTAGTTACGTAATCGTTAGAAATAACCAAAACGTAGCCAACGCCATCACCCTTATCATTATATGATCCCACCGAAGTGAGCAGATAATCATACAAAATCGAGGTTCGAGGGATTTCTCCCCCGAATCGAAACAACTATCCTAGGATAAGCAGCCCCTAGTCTAGCCTTAGGAGTCTCGGCCCCTCTTCTTCGTCAATTTTCTTCTTCTCTTCGATTGTCTCCCGTCGAGGTGGTTCTTCTATCGCAAGTGATAAGCACCGCTTAACAGTGTCTCGAACTCCGAATCGAAGCTCGCACCGAAGCGGTTCGGATGTTGTCTAAAATCTTCTTCGAAGATCTCGTCCTGTGCGGTAGTCCATCCATCGTCGGCTGCATAGGATCTATCTGAATGACGGGATCGGCCGAGATAACATCGACGGAACCTCCTTTCCGGGGTTCCTTCATGTACTCCTTCGGATTGTTATATTTCCTTTCCGAAGGTTGTCGTCGAGCCAACTTTTCAAGGTAATGCAGCCTTTCTATCTTGTGCCCAAGCATCCGATGGTAGGGGCAAAAGTCGGGATCACCTTTCTTGTTGACTTCCTCTCGGTCTTTTGGCTCGGCACTCGGAAATCCGGAGTTTTCATTAAGCTACGGAACATCTTTGGCATCGCTTCATTTTTGAACGGATATTCTCTCGCTCGAAGCTCCCTCAATGTACGTTGCGGACGAGACGGCTGTTCATACCGCGGAGACGACCGATAGCCGGACCGGGGTTGCCGGTAATTTTGTTGTGGTTGTTGCGGCCGTTCGCGTGGTATTTCGCATCGGTTGTTTGCCTTTGTCAACCGCCGCAACGACCCCGCATTTCTTTTCGAAAGTCTTCACCGGCTTCGCTTGTCCGTCTTGTCGGCAAAACTTAATTGCTTCGCCTCTTCTTGCAAGCTTCCGCCTTGCTTAACAACTTCTCAAAAGTCTTAATAGTGAATCCTCGAGGAGAAGTGCTATCGGCCGTGAATGCTTTTAAGCAAGATGCCGATCGCATGTTGTTCTTGCAGCTGTGGTTCACACTTCATACTTAAATTTCTCCATCGAAGTATGTAATCCACTAGAGTTTCATTCGGCCTTTGTTTCTCTACCACTAAATCACCTATAGTGATGTGGTGCCGAGCTCCGCAAATCGCTTAATGAAGAGGCTCTCTAGCTCGAGAATGTCTTTACTGCATCCGTTGGTACTCCGCATACCAGCCGAAGGCGATTCCCGACGTGACCGCTAACGAACCGTCGGAAGAGTAGCGCATCGCTCCCGCCGGCATTGCAACAACCGGCACGAAAGTGTGCAACATGCCGTCTGGGGTTCCTGCTCCGTCGAAGGTCTTAAATCAGAGGTGGTACGAAGCCCTTCGGGTATCGGGATCGCCGAACTCTTCCGGCAAGGTCTACCCGTCCGAATAGATGTCCCGTTCTTCGATTGTGCTAGTGGCTTCTCGCACTCCGCCGTTCTACCAAGTTCTTGATATCCTTTTCGTGGATCATACTTCGTGTTGTATCCTTTTTCACCGGTCATCCCCATCGACGGATGTAATCTCCTTTCCTCCGTCTACGATGTGAATGACTTCTGGGGGTGTCTCTCTATGTGGTTGTACTCGACTTTGGAGAGCGGCTAGAGCTACGGCCATCTCTTCCATCCTCTTCGCCATTCGAGCGATCGTGTCGTCCTTTTCCCGAAGCCGTCTCTTCATCGCTCCGGCTCCTCTCTTCCGCGGCCGCAGGAGCACCTCGAGAAGATGATGAAGCTCGTGTCTCAACCATGTTGATTTCTCGCATATTCGTTGTCCATGAATTCCGATGAGTCGATCTCATCTCCGAACTTTTCTTCTCTTTCTTTTGCCAACCGTCTGGATGTCGGTTCTCAACTTTTCCATGGCATCTTCTAGCCGAGCTTTCGTGTATCTCGTGGTTGTCATGCGATGGTTGCCGGGTCCTTTTTTCACGAGTCCCCTTCATCGCAAGAGCACTTTCTTCGCATTCCAGCCTCCCGGCGAGACTTTCTCTCGGCCGCTCGTTTCGGCCTCAATCGCCCCGTAGTGGGACGCCACACCATCCTTCTAGCAGCAGAAGGTCTCATGACCGCATGGTCTATCGGCCAAATGCCGGAAGGTGGTATCCTCCCTAATCCGTAATCCCGATACTACGACAAAGCGGCTAGCCTTCATTCTCTCGTCGGCTTTTCTATCATGATGGCGGGTTCTACTCGGGGCCCAAGACGGGATTTCGATCGGCACCCGCCCTATCCTTCGTAGAATTTCCGACACGGGACGCTTTTCCTTCTTTGCTAGCCTTTTCTACCAAAGTTTGCAGCCGAGCAAACGGCGTAGTCCTCGATTCTTTTTCGCGGCTATCGTTGTAGTATGCGGGCCGTGGTAATATGGCAGCGAATCTTGCGAACATTCTCCTCATCCTCTCGCGGCGGAGAGGGGATGGAACCCGCTTCCTCCCAAAAGTGGTATGTAGTCGTGCAAGGTGTATATTCCGGTAGCGGTGTATATTCTCGTAACTCCGGAATTTCCTCCAGAAGGCAATCTCAGCAGCCTCCGGCTTCCCCGGCGATCCTTCTATTTCTATTTCTTCTTCGGGTCTTCGTCGCCGAAGGAATCTTCGAACCGGACCCGATTTCGAAGACGAAGGTCTTACAGAAGATCCGTACCCTCCACTCGTAATGTGTTTATCATAGCTCTCGGATTCCTTTCCCTTCGATTCGCGTAGCTCGGGTAGGTGCGAAACAACTAGACCAAAGTGGGGGTAGTGAGAATAGCTCCTCCCGCGGACAAGCAAGCATTCTCCTAGTCGGGACCCTTCATAGGGAGGAAACTCTGGGTCGACCTAAGGTCGAACTCAGCAGTGGTTCCTCAGCCTTCAGATACCTTGTTCGTCGCCGCAAAGAGGGAGACGTCGGTGACCTCGACGTTCAGGTAGTCAAATCCTCGTCCAAATCGGATGACCCCATCGTCGGCGCTTCATCCTTATGCATAGCCGAAGTCCAATCCGTCGGTGAAGGAGAAAATCCGCCGGGGCTTCCATTTCCGCAAGGTAGATTCCGGTTGTCGTCCTAAGTTATGCTTCTTTTCTTTAGGACGAAAAGGAATCGAAAAGAGTCCGAACGCATTCTTTGTTCATGTATTTATAAGAAGGAATTATTTGTTAAAAGAATCACTTATTAGAGGGTTTCGTTTATTTAGAATCGGAATGTTCAAAGGTGTAGAGAAGGTAAGGAATCCGATTCGTAAAGGAAAAGAAAGTCTTAAGCAAGACTTCCCGACTCGAAGGATCACTCCTAAACTAACACCTATCTGGGTCCACCCTACCTCGTAAATGAGGTAAAAGGATCTCGAACCTCTCTCGTTTAGGGGTGTCTAAACAAAGGCTCCTAAATCCGAGAGAATGTCGGCTATACTTCGCTCAAGATAGAAATGAACATAGTATTCCAACGGAAAGAAGGGTAGTTCGATCCATTAGTGGACATGGATACACTACCGATTTTTGAAAGCGTAATTATTCGATTATAACTGAGAGAGGAATTTTCTCAACGGAGTCGCCGTAAATCCCGTCGCATATTTTTAGGTCGTGTTTTATTTCGAAGAGGGGTCGCCTAACGTAAATCTGTCTGGCGAATTTTTTAATTTAATTAAAATAAATAATTTGAAAAGTAGTATTTGATTTTGAAAATAATTTTAAATTCAAGGTTTTAAGATATGAGATTAAACCGATCTCACATCCCAAATAGCTTATATAAACGAGCACCGCACCACAAACCGTGTATCTATCCCTAAGGATAGTACACACCGCTCGATGGTGGGGCTCGATTAAATAAACTAGAAGATTAGTGACATCCGTTTGGTCTCGCGAACCAATTTTATAAGCCGACAAGTTTCCTCGCTTAATATGAAAACATTAAACAGTGGTTTATATTACTCCGGGTTCTTTAAAATTCCCTATAAGGGCAAGCCCCTATAGTTAATTACATCTTAAGTGACGGGAATCACCTAAGAAAACTCTCGATAATAACCAATAATTCTCGCTCTCAAGAATTTCAAAGTTTAAGGTTTTCAAAGATCGAATTTTGAATTTCAATATGGAATGGATCAAATTTTGGAACATTTTGTTTTGTGAATCCAAAGGAAGAGAGGTAGGAGAAATCACCGATTCGAAGTGAACTTCGATAATTTCCCGACTATCCTATCGTTCGTCTTGAATTTAGGAAAGTCCTAATGTTTATTCGATATTTCAATCTCGCCAATTTCAATTAATTAGTGGCTTATATTTGTATGATAAAATCAAACAAATAAATTTCTAGAAGATGCGAGGGTTTATTGTCGTATCTGACGACTACCTCGGAATCCTAAGACCTGCTAGGGCTTAATTTGCAATGCAAATGCCTAACGAAGAGTCGAGGATTTATGTCGCACTAGTGCAAGCTACCTCGAAGTCCTATGGCTTCGGTTGTTTTAATTCTAGGAAAGTTTTGCTGAAGTAGCACTCATGTTTCGCCGATGACGATGGTCGTGCCGCCCACCATGCTCCGAGCTCCTTGTCGTCGCAGGTTTAGTTTTAGAAATCATAAATCAGAGTCGAGAAAAGTGTTTTGGCTTAGAGAAAATCTTAATTTCCAGTGTGTTTTTTATGTTTTATTTAAAACAAATCTTAAAGTCGATTATAACGACACCGGCTAAGATCCCACTGGTTCCATCCTTCCGCATCATTATTTTTATCGGATTCACTTACCCGTATGAATTTGCTAAACTCAACCGAATGAGTTCCACACTTTCATTTAGACCGCGGGAAATCCCGTTAGCAACACGTAGGTTACATCATCCGAGGTATTCCCGATCATCCAACGAGACGTTTTAATTTAGTTGCAATTCGTAGTTTTGTGTTCTGTTTGTGATTAAATTTTGAGTTGTTTTATATTTCGAAATGTCGTGGCGGTGAATTTTATCTTGCAATGACTTTTAACTTAGTTTTGGTTTCAGCTTTAGGGTCTATCCTAAAGGTGTGGGTTTTCATGCAACAGCTTGTTTATCATGCAAGAAAAATAAATGCATTTGCAATAAAGTAAATCGCAAGAAAGTAAATTGCAATAAAATAAAATAAAAGCGTACTCTGAGGGTCTTCCCGTCATCCCAAACTCGCACTTAAAACACAATTAGCATATTTAAGCAAGTTCCTATGTAAAGCTAAGGGAAAGGTTATGGTTTTCTACCAAATTCCTAATCCTATAGCTTAGTCATTTCCTATGACGTCTAGTGTTCTTTCGTGTTTTTGTCTCAAGACGATTTTCTTCATCAAAGAACAATTAAATCCAATTGTTCTTATAAATATCCTATCATATTGAGGAAGTGCTTAAGAAGAATCTTAAACATCTTTTCAATATTTCTGGGATTATTTTAAGTCCAAATAAATTTAATTATGTAAATGAATCAATCGTCCGAGGTTTTCAAGTTTTATTAATTTGCTCGAATGAACTATGACATTTGAATATCCTATGAGTGAAGTAACACTTCATTTAATGTTTCATTTAGGAGTTATAATAATCAAAGCTTTCAAGGGTAAATTAGTATTCAAATGATTCGTTTAAGTTAAAAAGTTTAAATTTGGAATAAGTGTTCAAGTCGTTTTATATTTAATTTCTTTTATGTCTTAGTGTGATGTTATATTTAATTCAATTTAATTTATTTCGAGTTTTAATTTAATTTAATTTAATTTAATTGTTTAATTTAATTTAATTTAATTTTAATTATTTAATTTAATTTAATTTAATTGTTTAATTTAATTTAATTTAATTTAAATTCAATTTAATTTAATTTAATTTAATTTAATTAATTTAATTTAATTTTAATTTAATTTAATTTAATTTAATTTGTTTTAATTTGATTTAATTCAATTATTTAATTTAATTTTAATTTAATTTTTAATTAAGTTTTATCTTTAATTTTAATCGAAATTTTTGAAAGAGTTTAATAATTTAATTTTAGTTTAATGATTAAGTCTTTTAATATTTTGAATTCGAGTTATCATTTTAATTAAAAATTGAGTATTAATGATATAATTATTTTAGGATTTTTAAATTAAAGAATAAATCTCTTCCTAATAAATATCCCTTATTTTAATAATTCCAATTTTATTATTCTTCCAAATTTAATCTATTATTTAATTAAAGTTTAATCATTTTTTTTTAAAAAATGTTTAATGAGTTTCTACCCTTTAATTATTTAAATTTCAATCATCCAAACCAGATTAAGATCAAATATTTTACTTGTTGATTTTTTTTAAACCTAAAGTTTTAATTAAGGGTTGAAAGTTTAATTACCATTTTACCCCTTAAGCTTAATAATTTCATAACTCACTAAATTGAATTCAAATGAACTTGAAATTTTTATGTGACTTCACTCATATGTCAATAAAGACATGAGAGGAGAAAAAGTGATTTTTCTGTATTTAATTTATTTATATAATTATTTTTAGTAGAAAATAGAGATTTTCAAGGGAAATTTGATAACATGACCAAGGGAAAGTTTCTGTCCTTAAGAAAATTAGGGGACATTCCTAATGACCAGAGGACCACTTGGACTAATTTTGGTGATTTTTTGAATTATATTATTTTTATTATAATTATTTTGGGTTTTGGAGTGTTAATTAATTTAAAAATAAAATAAATGTTGAAAAATGAATTTTATATTTTTCAAAAATCTCTCTGATATCAAGGAAACCAGTAGAATCAAATTTTGCAATTTTCTGATTTTTCTATGATTTATAATAATTATTTTAGTGAAAATGCTAGAAAATACATTTTTTTTTTTTATTTTAAAATTACCCTAGTGGCTTTAAAATTCAATATCTCACTAAATAGACCTAGGAAAAATGTGGGATTTGTTCCTAAGTGATTAAAATTCAAAATGTGACATTTTGGTGAATTTTATTATTTTTGTGATTTTTATTATTTTTAATTATTAAAAATATTAAAATATTATTAAAAATTAACTTTTTAGAAAATTGAAATTTTAATTTTCTTAGGTTCCCCTGATATCGTAGAGGCTCCAAAACCAATTTGGTGAATTTTTGAAAAGTATTTTAAAAGTTATGAATTTTTAAAGTTTAAAATGGCTAAGCGACTTAATCAACCCAATTATGCGGCTAACCAAGTCCAATCGACCTCAAATTTTTATGGTAGATTCCTCTCGATCCTAAAGGTCAGTGGAGAATTGATTTCAAGTCAATTTGATGCCTCGGTTAACTCTAATTAATTAAAGACCTATTTTGGGTGTTTAAGCCAATTAGGTTAATCTGAGTGAATTAACTCAAGTCCTATTTTTCCTAGAGTTCTCTCGGTCATAAGGAACATCACCAAATATTTCTAGAATTTATTTCACAACATGCTAATTTTTGGAATTAAAATACTCAAAACAAGCAACATGCATTTGAAAAATAAATAACTTTTCACAGAGATGGCCTCTCGACCTTGGAAAATTCAGTGAATGTTCCCAAGTTCGCAGGCTTCAAAAGCCCTATGGTCTCATGCCATGGTGAATTGTATACATGCATGGAGAATTAAATGTATGCAGAGAGTAAATAAATCATAAAAATAAAATACTTAATGAAATTAAGTGATTTCTTTTTCACATTATTCTCCTCTCGTTCACTCGAGCAAGAGGGTATTTTTATTTTATTTTTGTGATTTTTCTACACAAAGATATGGATTTTTCAAGTTTAGGGAATTAAATAAATAAAAAAATACCCTAATTTTCTATTTATCCACGCGGCGCCGCCGCATCCTCGGCAGCCTCCGAACGGCCACGCGGCGCGCTCCCATTCGACGCCGCCACTCGAGTCGCCAGCCCGGCCCCGCGGTTCTCGCACCGTCTCCTCGGTCCGACGCCATCCGAGCCGTTCGTCCGCGCGTGTATCGAATGGACGCGCATCCGTTCATCGTCCCCAAGTGTCCTCACCCGATAGCCGTCCACACTAAATCCCTAATATCTCACTCGATACTCAATGGATTTTCATGTTCTTATGTTCTATGGATTCGTCTCGAAGAGACGAACACATCTATACTGGCTAACATGCATCGGAACTAAGGCATTCGAAATAGAGAATCTTCGAAGCTCCGGATGAAGAGTTAGCTCATACCTTGGCTCGTAGAAGTGTGGCTTCAATCCGAGAGTTGTCGCACCTTCGATCGGGTCCCAGCAAGCTCCGCATGAAGTCTCCCTGTCCGGTGAATCGTCCGGATATGATTTCGACCAAGCCCGATCACAAAGCTCGGAGGCCGGAGCAACCGGGTGGCTCCGGAGATGGGGCTTTGGTGGTGGACACCTTCCCTCGGTCCGGTGAAGGTGTAGAGCCAATCAATTTGGGAATTGGCTCACCGCGGAGAAGTGTCCCGGCTTCGAGCAAAGCTCGAGCTCAAAATCGGGCTCGCCAGAAGGAATCGGGGCCGGAATTCAGCGAGGATCAGGTGCTCTATGTGTAGAGAGTGATCCGGAGTGATTTTGCGCAGTTTCCTTAAGGTTTTTGTTTCAGCCTCCCTCATGGCCGAGAGGGGCGGAGTTTAGGTCAGAGAGGGCGGAAGGCCTCTCGCAGGGAGTTAGGGTCGGGATCACCGCTGCTCTGGTGAGGAGAAGATCAGCCATGGTGACCACTAGTGCATGGGGCAGCTCAGCAAGTGAGAATTTCAATGTCGGCTCACATGTGAGCTCTCGGCCATGGTGTTTTCCGGCGGCCTCAGTGGCCGCCGGCTGTGCAATGGTCACCATCTTCGTCGTGCGGGTCGTGTCTGGGTTTAGTGTAGTAATCGAGGTTCGACATGTGTAAAGGAGTTCGATTTAAATGGAATGGGAGAAGACTCACTTTGGCTTGGTTTGGGTCAACCCACCATTTTGGGCTTGGTGCACCCTTCCAAGCTCCGATTTCGAGCCGAGGGAATCATTTAGGTCAGCCTAGAAGGAGTGGTGAAGTCTCCATCCATGATGAGGCGGCTAAACATGGTTTAGTGTGCGACATGATTAAGGTAAAAAAGGGTTAAAGGAGGTTTAAGAAAGAACCCCTCTTCTTGCCATAAATGGACTAATGACAAGTCAAAGCCCTCATGGCTTCATGTGGCTTCGAGAATGGCTTGTTCATGGCTTCATTCTGCTTCGGGAAAAGGCTCGATTTGTTTCATGAAAAGGGTTTTAAGAAATTTTTGGTAATTTGATGGGAATTTGGATGAAGCTTCATTCTGGGATAATTCAATGATGATTTTAGGACTTAGGTAATGGATTTAATTAAATGGATGACAAATGGAGATGTCATGTGGGCTTTAGGTAGATTTGGGCTTTTGAATTTTCAAGGAAATGGCTTTTAAGAAGGTTTAAGGGAAGCTGGCTTTTAAGTTTAAGGATGTGTTCATGGATGGGAATTTTTGTAGAAGTTTGGGCCAAATAGTTGTTGGTTTTGGTTTAGGGATGTTTCATGAATAACTTAAGCAAATTTGGGGTAGTTTGGGCTCGAATCGGGTCGATTTGGATTCTTTTCGTGAATGGGCCAATATAGGTCCAAATGGGCCAAGTCGGGCCAATGTTGGGCTAGGGTTGAAATTTATGTAGAATTATTGTCGAGAAGTGTTTATGGGAGTGTTTCAAAGAGGTTTTGACTTTGGTCGGCTTTGATTTTCGGGGTTCGGGTTCATTCGGGTTAGGTTCGGCTTAGGTCAAAAAATGGGCCTTAAGGTCAAAAGTGGAATCGGATCCAAATGTCAATCAAATTGACTTGGATTTGGTCTAAATTAGTATTAGGAATGTTGAATTGAAGTTTAGAATTGAATTGGACCAAAATCGGGGTCAATCGGATAGTTTGGCTCGACATCGGGTCTCACTTCGATTAAAATGGGTCAAATTGGGGGTTTTGACAAAAGTAGGGTAAATTGACAAAATTGGCCCATGGTGTAGTTGGACAAAATGAAATTGGGAATATTTGGGATTTTCTGGAATTTTCTGGGAATTTTTTGAATTTTTGGATTTTTAGGCCAAGAAGGGTATTTTGGGTTATTCGGAGGGTATCGGGAGGTTTTCTTGGAATTTTTGGTATTTTTGGGTATGGATGATCAATTTGAGTGATGTGGAGGTGTTTGGGATTGATTTTGGAAAATTTTAGGTAATTTGGAAATTTTGCCAAAAATTGGGTAATTTCAAGCGGTTTTGGGCAGTTTAAGTAGTGTAGGTCCCGGGGTCAAAAATTGAAAATTTGGGAAATCGAAGATTGGGTGAATTTGAGTGGGGTGAAATCATTTTGGTTGAGCCATGAAGCCATTTCAAGCCCATATGAGCCATGAAAGGACTCATCTCGAGGCATTCACTATGTTGTTCCTAACCCTCTTACCAAGGGCTTAGTGGTTAAGGACCATCCATGTGAATCACCTACATGAGTCAGAGGTCAAGTTGGGTATGGGTGTGGTTTTAGGAAGTGTGTGGAAATGTAGTGTGTAAGTGTAGTGTAAGTCAGCCCCTTCACTGCACCAGTGCCACCTGTAAGGGCCCTAAGGCCAAAGAGTCCTATAGAACTCATCCTTTAAACTTCCATATTCGATTTCAACCCTCTAGGTGATTAGGGGTCTATAGTCAAGTTTCGTGGAGTTTGCAGGGAGTTTAGAAGTGGTTTGAATTTCTAAAAGGCGGGTCCCAATTCTAGTCCTCTAAGATAGTCAAAGGAAAAGCCTAAGGCTAGATCCTAAGCACTAAAAAGAAGAAAGGAAGACCTCATCAAAAATGAGGTCAACAAATGGACTCTCAATAGTGTGGTGAGCCGACGGAGCACACCGCGCGTATTGGTGTTGACCGAAGCGATCAACAAAACCAACACATGATGTCCAAGTGACGAACTTAGGACGAAGTATAAGAGTTTGACTGGGGAGTGTCAAGTATATCTCGGAACCGGAGATTCTCGAACTCTCACTGGGAAAGTGAAAAGGAGGTGAATCCCAAATCACATGATCTCAGGGGAATTTCATTTAGATTTTATTTTGTTTCAATTTATGTTTTTGATGTGTGAGTTTAAATTTTAGTTTGAGTTTCAATTTAGATCGAGGTTTCGTCAAAATTAATTCGAGGATTCTGATTCGAAATGAAAATCAGAATTTCGAGGTTTTAGATGTAACATCTCCAACCTCGAAAGAAAATCGAATCGATTAGATTGAATCGCTGCAATGAGAAGAGATCTCGTGAGCAAAGTGGTGTTGGATGTAAAATCCTTAACCTCAAGAGTTTGATTTCGATTGATGTATTTCATTGCGACAGGGAAAAGATCCTAAAGCAATGCAAGTCTCGATGTAAAATCCTCGACCCAAAGGTCGAATTTCGATGTATTTCAAAGGCAATAGGAAAAGAATCCTAAAGCAAAGGCAGTCTCGGATGTAAAATCCTCGACCCAAAAGTTTGAATTTCGATGTATTTCAAAGGCAACAGAAGAGAATCCTAGCAAAGGCAAATTGATGCAGAAATCCTCGACCCAAAAGTTTGAATTTCGATGTATTTCGAAGGCAATAGGAAGAGAATCCTAGCAAGGCAAAGCACTCGGATGTAAAATCCTCGACCCAAAAGTTTTGAATTTTGATGTATTTCAAAGGCAACAGGAAAAGAATCCTAAAGGCAAGTGTCCTTGATGTAAAATCCTCGACCCAAAAGTTTTGAATTTCGATGTATTTCAAAGGTAACAGAAGAGAATCCTAAAGCAAGCAGAGTCTTGGATGTAAAATCCTCGACCCAAAAGTTTTGAATTTTGATGTATTTCAAAGGCAATCAGAAGAGAATCCTAAAGCAAAGGCAAGCCTTGGATGTAAAATCCTCGACCCAAAAGTTTTGAATTTCGATGTATTTCAAAGGCATAGAAGAGAATCCTAAAAGCAAAGGCAGTTCTGATGTAAAATCCTCGACCCAAAAGTATTTGAATTTCGATGTATTTCAGATGCAACAGGAAAAGAATCCTAGCAAAGGCATACTGATGTAAAATCCTCGACCCAAAAGGTTTGAATTTGATGTATTTCAAAGGCAATAGAGAAGAGAATCCTAGCAGAGGTAGCCTTGATGTAAAATCCTCGACCCAAAAGTTTTGAATTTTGGTGTATTTCTAAAGGCACAATAGAAGAGAATCCTAAAGCAAAGGCACTCTGGATGTAAAATCCTCGACCCAAAAGTTTTGAATTTTGATGTATTTCAAAGGCAATAGGAAGAGAATCCTAAGCAAAGGCAATTGATGTAAAATCCTCGACCCAAAAGTTTGAATTTTGGTGTATTTCAGAGCAATAGAAGAGAATCCTAAAGCAAGGTAGGCTTGATGAAAAACTCGACCCAAAAGTTTTGAATTTCGATTTGATCGAGACTTAAATCTGGAAAGATTGAATTGGAAATTTGGAAATTGGAAGGATGAGCTCGAACTCGATCGAAACTTGATTTAAGATTTGATTTGATTTGAAGCATCAAGTTCGAACTCGATCGAGATTGGATTTGGATTTCGATTGAGAATTCGATTCGAGATTTGGGAAGATCAAATTTGAAATTCGATCGAGAGTGGATTTGGAATTTGATCGAGAATTCGATTTTGAAGTTCGGAAGGATGGAATTCGAGTTTCGAAGTTCGAAGATTGATTCGGACTGAAAGATCGAATTCGAGATTTGTGTTGATTTCGTTTATCTTTTAATGGTTCAAATTTTATTTTGTTGTTTATTTAATGTTCATGTGAACTTGGTGTTTGTCATTTTTCAGCATTTTTTTTTTAGAAAGTTTTCTTTTATTCTCTTTTTTTTTCTTTTCTCGTTCTTTGTTCGAAGTTCATTTAACTTTAATGGCGTTTCCCAATCAATTTCGCACAAAAGAGGTGAAGGCCAAAAACGCGACATGGTCACTTTCATTCCAATCATGTCGAAAATACGTCGTACAACTCGATCCGGAATATATTTCATACAATCCATGTAGACTCAAAACGGACCGTGTATGATCTTGCTGATCCATCAAAAGAATCATCCGTCAAAAATCCATGTCCGAATAGTGAGGTACATGGTCAATAACATCACCTTCCAAGCCATCCTCGGCAAGGATGCCGCCGGATGTACATCGGAGGTGTGATATTTCCCATGTAACTCACAACTCGTAAGGCCGAGGTTCTCTAGCTCGGATCCGGTCGGAAATGGTAAGGTATTTTGTCGTCGTCCATCCTCCCGAAAGTAACCGAGATTCGCTCCACCGGCACTCCGGTATGCAATGCTTTGCGATATCTCGCTCCGTTACCTCGCAACATCATGACGGAACCCACCGGTAAAGGTATCTTTATCGGCCTCGAACTCACCCGGCCTCGCTATCCGGAGGTCGTATCCGAACATGATGTTGCACTCATTCAAGAAAGAGACCGTGCGTAAAGGTCCGACGAAGTCGTGGTGATCAATATGCGGGGTATGCAGTCACCCCGTTTGTAGATGTTGATAATGCAGCTGATTGGGTATGCAATCCGCCGCAGCACCCTCCATGTTATCAATCTTTTTACCATTCTCTTGATAACTAATGGCATCGGATCTACTCGCCCATGACGAAGTATTCCCTGTGGGTTTCCTTCTCGTCTTCAAGCAAAGTTGTAGCAAAGATCCGCATTAGTACCGTGATTCTTCCTTTCCCCGGCATCCATCTCCGGGGTTCCGAGTATGTGTTTTCTCGTGCGGCCTCGCTCGGCCCATTCTTTTCGCATCCCGGATACAATCCACGATTTGCTGTTGTTCATACTCTGAGAATACGTCTGTGTGTAGCTCGAGGCCTTCTAGTATGTTGATTCTTCTTCCTTTAATTCTCTCGAAGTATTCGAAAGTTTTCTTTTCAACATTCTGCATCCTCTCCAGCTCGTATTCCGGAATGATCCGCAGATGGCGAGGCCTTGTGACATATTGTGGGATATATGGTTCAATCCCTTCACGTTCCCCCGCATACCTCGGCTCCTCGTGATGATGGCTCCGTCGTGACATCCCCCGGGTTGCTTCGCAACAAGGTCATGCACCGCCGGTGGTTCTATCCGTGGCGTGGTAGCCTTCTTTCTTCTCGATCTTCCGGAGATTTCCCCGGTTCTTTCCGTTATTCTAGAGCCGGCCTCCTTTCTTCGGTGTTCCCGGTGAACCAGGTGTCCTCGAAATGCGAGTGCCGGCATTAGCAATTGCCTCGTCGCGCCGGTCCGCAGCTAGTTTTGTTAACATTTTACGGATGCGGCGATTCTTATTTCTTCGTTGCGTGGCTCGCGAGAGTAGCCCTCCGAACTTCGAATCTCTCGCGGGCGCGGCGCCGACAAGCCCGCCTCCGCCGTAGCGACTACGGACTTCATTTTCTTGTCTTCTTCGGTGTTTGCTTTTCTTTTTCGTTGTTGGATTGGTGGCTTGGGCCACCCACTTTCATCACCTGTCTCGCCCGGTAGTTCTTCTCGGTTAACCGGGACCCGACTCACTTTCCTCGTATCGTAGGCTCCGCCGGTGCGAAATCCGAGTCAATCTCGATTATCGCTCCATCTTTCACCCTCTTTTCATCGAGTGCAAGGCTTACGCCATTCTTAAAGTTCAAGACCAACCGCCCGTTCGACATTTCCCCGCGAAAAGACAAGGAAAAGGATCGTGGGTCGTACTAAGAACAAGAACATTAAGAAAATGTTTATTAAAGATACATTTTTTATTATCTCTTATATTTTGAAATTTAATAGAATGAAGTAGGATAAGATGAGGGAAGAGATTTTGATTTGAAAAGAAAACAAGGAAAACTTAATTATCATGATTTTATTTATCTTAGCACATTTTATTATTTTTGGTTCGGACTCAATCACAAGTATCATTTCACCCGTGTTTCTTAGTGGATGAAGAATTCATTCCTTCGAAACATCGTAGCCGTAATACTTTTTCAAGTATCGTCCGTTGATCGGAAGCATATGTCGTTCTCCCCGGCAATTCACTAGCCGGTAGGAACCTCCCGAGTATACCGCTTCAACCACAAACGGTCCTTCCCAAGTGGGTTCAAATTTTCCTCCTATCTCGCGGTGTGCAAGAATAGTCTCGAGAACGAGAACTAAGTCACCAACTCTCAAGGTTCTCGGGCGACCAGCTTTGTCATGGGCTCGAACCATCTTAGCTTGGTATAGTTCTAAATTCCGTTGCGCCGCAAGTCTTTTCCTTCCAAGCTTTCTAATTCTTCGAGTCGTAGTCTGGCGTTTTCTTCGTCGTGATCTTGTTTGCAATCGCAATTCTCGAGTGAAGGAAGCCGAACCTCTAAAGGTAACACCGCCTCGGACCCATACACCGCAGCGTAAGGTGTAGCTTCGAGTAGGAGTTCGAAGGTTGTCCGGAGGCCCATAAGGCTTCTAACAATTTCTCGTGCCAATTTCTCTTATTATCGTCCAAGGTTTTCTTTAAGATTTGAACGAGAGTTTTATTAAAAGCCTCGCCGAGGCCGTTTGCTCTCGGGTAGTAAATTGTCGAGTATCGCCGCCGATTCCGTGTCTCCCGACAAAATTGTTGATTTGTGTGCTTCGAATGCCGACCCATTATCCGAGATGATCCCGCGCGGCACTCCGAAACGGTAGACAACTTGGTTCTCGAAAAACCGTAGCACGTGGTGTGCTTTCACTTCTCTAAGTGGAACCGCTTCCGCCCACTTGGAAAAGTAATCCGTAGCCGCAAGAATGAAACGATGTCCTTTTCGAAGATGGTGGTTCTATCGGACCCACTATATCCGTGCCCCAACATTCAAATGGCCACGACGCAATTGTCGGGTGTAGCACATTTGGAGGTCGGTGTAGAACCACCCGTGCACTCGGCATCGGTGACGCCTCTCGCGATTTTCATGCAGCTCGGTCATCATCGAGGGCCGTAGTACCCTAGTCTTTTAATTTTCATTTTCATCTTCGGACCCGACCGGTGAGCGCCACGCAGTCCCGAATGCACCTCTTTAACAATTTCACGGGCCTCGTACCCGCTTAGGCACCTTAGCCACATTCGATCAAAAGACCTTCCGTATAATGTGTTGTTTATTAATGCGTAAGACGCAGTTCTTTTCTTGATCCGATGGGCTAGCGACCCATCGTCCGGTAGCTTTCCCGTTTGCGGTAGTCCATCAATGGCCGTCGCCAATCTTCCGTGTTTTCCGTCACCGCCGCAACCGATTCTTTTTCTTTTCGATTTGTGTATCGTGTCTATGTCGAGCCGTGATAGGACCCGACGTCCGTGAACCGACACTTCCACCGATTCATCTTGCAAAATAGCAAATTCTTTTGCGAGACGGGCTAAAGCATCTCGCTAAAGCATTCTCTTCTCAGGAATTTTGTAGATCGTCACATTCGGAATCTGTTCCAACAACCGTATGGCATACTCGGAAGTATTGTTCGAGTCTCGGCTTAAAAATTCCGTATTGTCCGGCGATCTCGTTGAATGATTAACTCGTGAATCCCCGTAGATGTTGATGTCTCGTTATCCCCATTCGAATAGTTAATTCCAATCCCGTTATGAGGGCTTCGTATTCTCGCTTCGTTGTTCGTACACGGTTCTCGTCAAGTGGTAGGAGTATCTTAACATCCCCCGCTCCGGTGTTATAAAGATTAGCCCGATTCCCGCCTTACCGGCACTATCACTTGCGATTCTTCGTCTTTGTGTGCCGAAGATGCTCCGTCGAAATATAATTCCCAACGTCGATCATCGTGGTCTTCTAGGTTCATTATTTGTTCATCCGGCGATCGTCATCGAGAGGAGATTCGGCCGCAAAGGGTGTGCCGCGAGGAAGTCTGCTAAGACTTGTCCCTTTACGGCACGCAGAGGCACGAAAGTTATATCGAATTGCAATAATATCATCGACTATCCGGCAAGTCTCACTGAAAGTGTTGGACGAGTCATCAAGTATTGCAATGGATTAAACTTCGAAATCAAGTTGACCTTATGAGAAAGCATGTAGTGCTCCGAGCTTTTGAGCGGCGAAGATCAGTGGCCAAACAATGCTTTTCAATTGCGGGATACCTTACTTCCGTCTGAAGTAAACGACGGCTTAAGTAGTAAAGAGCATTTTCTTTACCCTCATCATCGACCTCAGCTAACAGGCTCCGAGAGAGTCGTCTAAAGCCGCGGTGTAAAGTATCGCGGTCTACCCGAGACTCGGGGCCGCTAAGACAGGAGGTGTCATTAAATATTGTTTAATGTCTTCGAAGGCCTTCCGGCATTTCTCTTCCCAAATAAATTTGGCGTCCTTTTTAACTAGTGCCGAGAAAGGCCGACACCTACCTGACATGCTCCGAGATAAAGCGTCGAAGATATGCCGCCTTCCCTTGAAAAGATCGTAGTTGTTTTAAGGTTTTTGGGAGGCGGCATTTCTAAGATGGCTTTAATCTTCTCCGGTCGATTTCAATTCCACGATGTCGACAACGAATCCTAAGAATTTCCTGGAGGTGACGCCGAAGGCGCATTTTAAGGGATTCATCTTAAGGTTAAATTGTCTTAATCGTTCGAAAACAATTCTCAAATCATACAGTGGTTTTCCTTTACTTTGCTTTCGATGACGACATCGTCCACGTAGCACTCGACTCGATTGTGGATGAGATCATCAAAAATTCTTGTCATTGCTCTTTGGTAGGTTGCTCCCGCGTTCTTCAGTCCGAATGGCATCACCGTGTAGCAAAATACTCCGATCGGCGTTCGAATGCCGTAAGCTTTTCATCTTCTCGGAGCCATTTTTATCTGGTTGTATCCTCGAAGATCCATCCATGAATGAGAATATTTCATGTGTCGAAGCAATATCGATCATCAGCTCCGGAATCGGTAGAGGAATTCATCTTTTTGGACATGCCTTGTTTAAATCTCCGAAGTCCACACAAATTCCGATCCGACCATTCTTCTTTCGACCGGCACCACATTGGCTAACTAGGTCGGGCATTGTTCTTCACGGACAAATTTAGCGTCTATTAGCTTTTTAACTTCGGCTATGACTTGTTGTTCGATTTCCAGACGCATTCTTCTCGGGACCTCGTCCGACCGGAATGTAGCAGATCCACTCCTAGCTTATGGATCGCAACCTCTCGGAGCTAATCCCGGCATTTCATCGTAGCTCCAAGCAAAACAAGTCTTTTAAATTCCATTAATAACTCGATTATTTCTTCGGAGTCTTCTTTATCGAGTAAGGAGCTAACAAAGGTAGGTCTAGGCTCTTCGCTAGTACCTAAGCTAACTTCCGTTAACTCATCTATCGTAGATTTGATTTCTTCTTCGAATTCCGGTGAGCGTCTCCAATTTGTAAATCTCGAGTTCGTCCGTAGTTTCCATGCAGCTTACTCGGATTTGCAAGTGACAACTACAAAATTCAGCATCGTCAACCGACCCTACCGTGCCGAATCCGAGTCCATACTTCGAATCGAGGGACGCGCCGAGTTATTCCATAACTTTTCAAAATGTTGTGATCGTCTTTCGTCCATTGTCGAGGTAAGAAACCACGTTGAATTAAATTTCAACACAGGAGAGTACCACTCAAAAGGTAATTCCATTAATTCCCGATGAAGTGACATCTTCGAATTGTACATTATTTTCAGCTTGGAGGAAGAAGCACCACGAAGAATTTGACTCGGCTTCGCACCGTCACTACGCACTCTCGACCTCCATACCCTCGATCTTATTGGAATGGATCGAGTTAGGTCATAGTATGTACGTAGTGGTTAATCTTCTCGTACATTGATTTGTATTCTTCGTTCTTTTCATCTTCGAGGAGATCTTGTATTGCGGCTTTTTCGACTTATTGCTGCCGTCTTTGCTCGATTTCTTTTCCTCTTCGTAACTATCTTCCCAATCAACATTGATGATCGGTTTTTCCGTCCAATTGTTCCTAGTGTCTCTACCACGGCCTCGTCCCCGCCTCGACCTCGGATGCGCAGTCGTGGAGAAACCTTCACCATCTCGCCGAAGGGAGCGGTGAGTGATCGCTGGACTAGAACTTCGTGTTCTTCGTTGTCCTCGAACTTTCTTCGCTTCATTCGTTATGGCATCTCCGGAGAAGATTGTTTTCTTAAGGTGTGCATAATAAGCCGCATCTTCATGGAACCCAATCTCATGTACCTGGAGAATGGCCAGTAAGTCACCTTCGATGCACCGATCTCCTCCATCGTAAGTATTCGATGCACTCGGTGTAGCAGATGATGGCACCATCCCGTTTTCATGTATCCATGGTCGGCCCAAGAGAGCGTCGAACGACGTTTCCGAATCGATTATATGAAATTTTGCGGTTGTCTTTGCTAAATCACCGGTCTTCATCGCAGTGTTATCGACCCGAGGGCTCTTTCTCCTTTCTCGTCGAATCCTCTTAATAACATTTTGTCGGCCTCGAGCTCACGAGCATCAATTTCCAAGTATGCTAGTGTTCGAAGACTCATTATATCGATTGATGCTCCCGGATCCACCAAAACTCCGGAGAGCGTAAACTTCCCAATCAGTAACTCGAAATGTACAACGGCTCGGTCGTGATCTCGTCGTCCCAAGTAGTAGAGTCATTCGTCCGTGAAGGTAACACCTCGCCGTTCCTTTAACGAGCAAACCTCATCTCAAGGAATCTCCGGCCATTCGAGCTAAGCAAATTTCCGGATCAAGTAAGGCCTCGATCGAGCTTCTCTCATCTCCTTCGATAAGATGAGAGCATCGTAGATGCTCGCCGTGGCCGGTAGTTTCCTAAGATGGGCTAGCACGCTGTAGTCCACTTTGTTCTCCTGCGTCTCGCTTCTTCTCGAATGGGCATTTCTTCCGCCGGGTTGGTTCTTCTGAACAACCACCGCTTTCCTTTGTCTTTTGACCCATTCTCGGAGGTAGAACTTTTCCACTTCTCAAGTTGACTTCTGTAATTTCTTCTGAATCTAGTGTTGAGTTTGCCGGTGTCTCCTCCTGAATCGGAATGACAGGCTCTTCCGGATTATCTTCAAAATCTGAAGGCTCTAACTCTATCGTAACTGGAGCTCCTCGAAACTCGTCGCATAGATCCGTTGCTTGTCGAACTCTCGTAGCCTCCTCGATGGATGTCTTCTTCGTCATTTTGATCTGCCGAGATCGTGTATGATTCGAGAATTGTTGTTGGTATCGAAATCGACGCCCGATTGTCGCTAGTTACGTAATCGTTAGAAACAGCCAAAACGTAGCCAACGCCATCACCCTTATCATTATATGATCCCACCGAAGTGAGCAGATAATCATACAAAATCGAGGTTCGAGGGATTTCTCCCCCGAATCGAAACAACTATCCTGAGATAAGCGCCCTAGTCTAGCCTTAGAATCTCTGGTCCCTCTTCTTCGTCAATTTTCTTCTTCTCTTCGATTGCCTCCCGTCGAGGTGGTTCTTCTATCGCAAGTGATAGTACCGGCTTAATGTGTCTCGAACTCCGAATCGAAGCTCGCACCGGCGGCTCCGGATGTTGTCTAAAATCTTCTTCGAAGATCTCGTCCAGCAGGAGCCCATCCATCGTCGCTGCATAGGGATCTATCGAATGACGGGACGGCTGAGATAACACCGACGGAACCTCCTTTCGGGGTTCCTTCATGTACTCCTTCGGGATTGTTATATTTCCTTTCCGAAGGTTACGTCTGCCGAGCCAACTTTTCAAGGTAATGCAGCCTTTCTATCTTGTGCCCAAGCATCCGATGGTAGGGGCAAAGGTCGGGATCACCTTTCTTGTTGACTTCCTCTGTCTGGGCTCGTTGTACTGAAATCTGGAGTTTTCATTAAGCTACGGAACATCTTCGTACCGCTTCATTTCGAACGGATATTCTCCTCGCCTCGAAGCTCCCTCAATGTACGTTGCGGACGAGACGGTTGTTCATACCGCGGAGACGACCGATAGCCGGACCCAGGTTGCCGGTAATTTTGTCGTGGTTGTTGCGGCCGTTTCCGTGGTATTTCAGACGGTTGTTTGCCTTCGTCAACCGCTGCAACGACCCCGCATTTCCTTTTCGAAAGTCTTCACTCGGCTCTCCGCTTGTCCGTCTTGCTCGCAAAACTTAATCGCTTCGCCTCTTCTTGCAAGCTTC
This sequence comes from Papilionanthe hookeriana x Papilionanthe teres, assembly GCA_022702705.1. Taxonomy (NCBI): domain Eukaryota; kingdom Viridiplantae; phylum Streptophyta; class Magnoliopsida; order Asparagales; family Orchidaceae; genus Papilionanthe; species Papilionanthe hookeriana x Papilionanthe teres. The sequence goes on from JAKZJZ010001948.1 coordinate 22,292, forward strand.
CGGCCTCGCTTAACAACTTCCTCAAAAGTCTTAATAAAGGAATCCTCGAGGAGAAGTGCT
>JAKZJZ010001949.1:0-22348 GCA_022702705.1 Papilionanthe hookeriana x Papilionanthe teres
GATTTCCCCCACCAGAATTGTTATTCCAATTAAAGTTAGGAAGATTCTTCCAACCTGAGTTATAGAAATTGGAATAAGGGTTGTTAGGTCTATTGTTAATTGCATTTAAGGTCTCAAATGAGGAAGTGCTAGAATCAACCATTTGTCCAAACGAGTTTTCCTCAATTACTGGGGGGTACTTGAGGTTGGTTCATTCCAAGTTGATCCAGCTTCCTTGATATTACTGCTACCTCAGAAATACGAATTGAGAGTACATCATTATTATGCACGCTAGCTACCTTTCTAAGATTTACCCTTTCACAGAATTCTAAGAGGATACATATATTCTAATGGAATTCTGCAATCTTTTCAAGGGATTGAAAAAGTCATGAAAATGCCATGAGGATTGTTAATGCCTTAACTTCATGGATTTGATGCTTCTTTTGACCTGAACATAGGCATAGAGTATACATTTTCTTGATTGGCAAAAATTATGTAAGGAAATAATTAGGAAACCCATGATTGCCACGATCCTCAAATCACAAAGGCACGAACCTCACTTGTCTTGAAGAAACTCATAAATATTCTTTAGTTTTATTTTTTCTTTTACTATCAAGTACTCTATTTTGCTAGGATTTTTAAACTATAAAGCCTTTAGATGATAATCGCCAAGCTAGGTTAACTAAATTAGTAAGCTAGAGATTTTTCTGTGAAAGTGAATATTGCACTTTTCCTTTGGGAATGATACAAGATACTCTTAAAGTGCATTACTACTTGACAGTGCACTTGGTTTGTATGGCCGACTTACTTCCCAGAAAGTTTTGGAACGTTAAATGGCACTAAGGTGTCAAACCTTTGGGTTACTACAACATCGACCGATATTTTAAAGTTCTTAATCGTGCATCACAATGTTGGTCATTGAGACCAAAGTGCCATAATAACTGTGCATGATCTGAAATCTTCTGTCATTAACTACATGTTGGGACATGTATCTAAATGGGCCTGCACACAAGCTTTAGACAAGTGTGTTGGATGGGCGACAACAGTTTCCAAGTTTCATACATCAATCTTTTCTATTTGGATTTGAGTGATGAAGCTTCTAAGACTGTCAAATGGCTACAGATGTATCCTTAGAAGAGCTTAGGAGATTTTCGATTGCTTTTGTGTACTAGTAAATTAAGTCACAGACATATTCTTGAACTTTATAAAAGAAGTGATACCTCCTGCAGGTAAGTTGTTTAACGAGCATAAAGCTGATTCTTTCAGCATTATAAAAAATAAATGATATTTTAGAGCATTGTTTACTAGTAGAAATCATACGACTGACTTAATAGATGCTAGGTTGTCAGCATGGTGATTTTTCCTTATAAGATTACAAAAATGGAAACTTGAACAATCTTAGTGCTTCAACTTTTGTGATCTCCCAAAAATATGCATTCTCCAACTATTTTGCATAATCCTTTCTTTCCTTTTCACTTCTTCTTCTGATGACCCAGCAGATCCTTCAATTGAAATACATAGTACACCTCCTCTTCTTCGTCTTCTTCTAGACCTGGTCTAAGAATTATCTTCAATTGTGTTCCTGGTAAATCATGCATGAGTGACTTCTGCCTTGGTTGTTCTCATCAACGCACCACTATTCCTAATGATCCTATGTGTGTTTTAGGATTATATGAAAGAAAGGTGAAGGAAATAAATGGATGTGTTCTCCAAACCTAAATTTTGTGTTCCATTTTTATATCATCCTCCCACAGAGCGATGAAGTTGATCTAATGTGAGGAGGGCAAGAGAGATAATGATAGCTATGGTGTGAGATCCTCTAAAAAATGTTTGAACAGCTGACATATTGATGAATGAGGTTAGTGGATCACCTTAACATGTCAAATTTATGAAAGTTGTATCTTAATTGGGCTTATCGGACCCACTGGACCTCTCAGAAATGTGCTTTGGCCCACAAAATTTGCTTTATGACATGCAAAAGGTTTACATATGTACCATTCAATTCTTATAAAGCTACAAATCTAAGGTCTAAGCTTCAATTTTTACATGCATACCAATCATTTTCTATGTACTTCATATTTAAAACTTAAATTTTCATATTTACATACTTAAATAACACTTATGCAAAAAAATATATGTGAGTTTCTAAAAGTTAAAATAATAGTTTTATTTTTTATACGGTTTGAAAGATTTGAGTAATAAAAATGTAGAAAAAATGAAGATTAGAGGTAGGATATGTAAATACATAGGAATTAGGGGCACTAATGTAAATGCCCTCACCCCACCCCACCCCACCCCATCTAAAAAGAAAAATTTGTACAGATACCACAAAATTGCCACGTATTTACATATCCAGCAATTAAAACTTCAATTTTTAATTGTATGTTGTATTCCACTTCTTAAATGTTAAAAATAGTGGTATCATTTAAATTATATGAAAGATTTGGATGGTATAAATATAAAAAGCATACTTTGTGTCTTAGATGTGTAAATACATAGTAATTGAGTGGTACAAATGTAAATGCCTAAGAAAATCATAGACATTGGTATTGCTGAGAACAAAATTCTAAAAATAATATTTAACGAGTAATTTGTCTAGGATATATACGAATTTTAATTAAATATAAGAATTTTAAGTGTCTAAGTTGTTCAAAGTGTTTCTTAAGGCACTTACAGACATACCACATTTTTTATGAAATTTCTTATTTAAAAATTAAATTTTTTTTTTAACCAAAGTCTTTCATATGACAACAACTACATCGCTCGCTAACTTTTAAAAAATTAAAAAAAAGGATATTCATGCATAAATAATGCCGTGCAAATGTAAATATCAAACTTTGAAATATATATACTCTACTCTATTATTTAAATTTATATCACTTTATCATCCATAGAATTTTGTGGCATTTTTGGTAGTGGTGGTTGGGGAATATCTAATATAATTTTTTTTTTTTATTTATACCATCCAAATTTTTTATATCGCATTGAAATTATTATCATTTTATCAAAAAAAGTATGAAATAAATATTTTCATTCATAAATAATATGATTTGTGTGTAGAAATTAAAATTTATGTGTTAATAGGAATTGAGTGTGTGCTCGTAAAATTTTTTTCTTAGTATCATGACTTACTAAATGAGTATCGATGTGATGATAAGGAATATTTTAGGCTAGATACTCATATCTTGATAATGCACCTAATGTTGATATTGAGTGAGACACGGAGGATTTCTAAGTTAATTAAAATTAATAGATTCAATTTATTTATTTATTATTAAAAATAAACATATCATCTAAATCATGACGTGGCACACGTTTTAACTGCCGGCAACCACTAACAAACCCTCGACATAAATTAGGTAAGATATCGAGGTAAATTCAAACTAGCGGATCTCAATTTTTTAGTTTTTTTTCGCTAACAAGTTCCCTTAATAATTCATTTTTTATTTTCTTTGAAGAACTATAATTTTGTGGCCATTTTTTTTTCAAACAATTTTCTCAAAATAAAGAATAAATAAAATTCTGAATTTAGTCAAACTTGAGATAATTTGAAAGCGATTGATTTGATTTTCTCCTAATTCTAGAAGAAAAGTTTCTTTTAAATTCTATTTTATATATATATATATATATATATATATATATATATATATATATATATATATATATATATATATATATATATACAGCAAAATTTTATTTTAGTTTTAATCTAAATTAAATTTATTTTAGTGATTTTAGAAGATTTACATGCATATCACTAAATAGATATGTATTTAAATATCTAATAACAAAATTTTAATTTTTATACACTTTATTTTAACTATATTAAAAAATATATAATTTTGATGTGATATAAAAAATATAGATAATTTAAATTTAAGAAATAAAATTTTAATATTAGATTTGTAAATATATTAGAATTGGGTGGTATATATATATAAATTTCCATTAAAAGATTTAAAGGCTATTAAGGAAGTCGCGTGGATTATCCAATATCAATGCTTTTCCATGTCACTATAATTACCAACGATAAATACGACAGGTGATTAGCGATAATGGGGAATCTCAAGCCTAAATTCAATGATTATGTCGATTTAATAAAATTTGCGCGCCATTACGCACTCCGGAATTGATCTACCAAAGAAAGTTTGGCCACAAAAATAAAATATTATTATTTCAACGATTTGCACGATTACTGAATACATTAATTATTTTTTCTCTTATAATTTTCTTCATTTATTATATAATATTTCATTTCATAATTGCTCCTTCACGCGTATTCATCTAAATTCTCACCAAGGAATTGTTATGAAAATGATACAGTAAAATGAGCATTTTACTTGAGATTGAAGAGGCATGCGTGGGCGTATAACCTGTGGGCCCAACGTTTATTCAAGTTTAGCTCTTCTTCTTTTTTTCATTAAAAAATAATGTGTTAGAAACAACTCGTGAATAATATATTTATGATCGGAATGCATCAAATATTTTTTGTTCAATTCATCTAAAATTTCGTTCAAAATTAACTCAAATAATTTTAAAAATAGCACAATTTAATATCTTTTAAATACAACATAAAATAAATATATGATTCTTTAATTAGTTCAAGCCTTTTGTATTTTAAACTATTCGGTGGATCATGTCTAATGTATAGAACATTAATCGAATGAAAAAAAGGGAAGAAGAAATATTTGAATACTTGACTTGTTTATTAGTTATAATTCTTTTCTGGCTCTCTCAAAATTATCCTCTTATTTATAATTGAAAGGTAGAATTTGTAAGCTACATGATAGTTTCTTATTAAATAGAGAAATGTTAATATAGTTGGCTATTACATTTAAACATTTTTTACTGAATATATTTTACTCCGATCTCATAACTAATGCGAACACCGTTATACCTTTGTAACTCCCTTGAATTTTGCTTCACATTCAGAACCGTTTAGTTTATGTGTTTTAATTATATTTGGTTGGCCGTTATTTGTTCTGCTAACCCTTCATCATTCAATTGGGTTTTAATGCTCTTAGGTTGCCTCAAGCAGCCACTATTTTTCACAATATTATTTACTGGATAGTTGGAGTTAATATAGTTCTGTGATGCTTGTCCAGTAGTTCATTCCTTTCATTTGATCATTCCCTGAGACCACCTGATTGTTCGCATGAAAATCTATGTTATTTATATCTCCAATTAGTTCTCCTTGAGATTCAAATAGGAATATTTCGAATGTACATAATTAGTTCTCTGATTCTCTTAGTTTTTTTAAGAGTGTTAGCTCTCAAATGAATATAAGAAGTAAATATCATGATCGTTCGTATAATGAATAAAAAATAAGTAATAATTCACACCCCCTTGATCTCAGTGCCCTTCCCCTTTCTTCTATAAATAGGGTTCTGATATTTTTTTTATCATTTTCTCATGTTCTACATCTTCTTCATGTGAGTCAGAAAGTTGATTATCCAAGCGAATGAACAAGCGGAAAAAACTAGTAAATGAGGAAGCCTTAATGAAGGATTTTTGATTTTCCATTCCTTGAATTCATCCTGCAAAAAATGAAAAATAAAGGAAATTGGATAGTTATCGCCCACTTCTTAAAAAGAGGTGGGCGAAGAATCACATTCGTTAGAGAAAAAAGGAGATGAAAAAAGAACGATCAGTGAAAAGCGGTCGGGCGAATTGATGCAAATAAATAGATATTTAACTGATAAGCTAATTCATGTGGAAGACGTTGGTGAATCATCTGATTCAACACCACTCGAGGTTAGAAGGCGACGAATAGTGAAAGAATTGTATCTCGTACCATTTCGCCAGGGGCTGTTCCTTCTATCGTGTCAAGTTGGAGAACCTTCAGAGACGGTTGTGCAAATTCAACCACCTAATTTCTCCCTATTTCATTCTCCAGCTCTAAAGTCCCCTTAAGGTGATGCTCTGCCAAGGGAAGATGACCTGCTCGAGGCTATGAGGGTTCTGAGCGTTTTTTTTTTCCACCGAGACTATGAGGCTCAAGGCTCCACCAATGGAGAATGTTCCTCCTCTACCTTTGATTGAGAAAACTCTTCCTAGTTGTACGACTTCTCTCATCACAAACAACTTTCCTACATCAGATTTATATCAAATAGTTGGTGAATTTATTTCTTTTTTTATTTAGCTTTGTCATTTAATTTTATTACACTAGCCTGGTTGTTGTAGAAGAAATTGTGGGTACTGATTCTCGAACCCCGAAGGTGGTATGCCCACTGAATTAAGTTGGTCCTTCTGTTCAAGTTATGGTCAAAGGGGTTTCAACCTCAATTCCTCTTCTGGCCCTAAAACTCCATCCAGCCGATTAGAAGAGGGAAATTGATGGTTAGGGGAACTCTCATGGGTCATTAGCTTGTCGCCTAAATGAGACCGTGGACTCTTTTGCTTGGTGATGCGCCCCAAGTATGTGCTGATTTTTATGCGTGTTTTATATTAATTTAATATTCCAGAAAAAGTTAGTATGCAAAATCGAAATGTATAAAATATAGATAATAGTTCACACACTATGGGTTTTACGCAAGTGCACGTATCACTCAAGTAATAAAGGGCTCTAATGGAGTCCTAATTATCGATCCTACAGTGAGACGAAAATTCTTATGTTTATAACGTAAATTTTCTTCTTTTAGTTTTTGCTTTTCTTTTTCTTTTAGGATCATTTTCAATCATTTCTTTTCTTTTCTTTTTTCATGTAAGAATTAGTATATCTGGATAGCCTTTAATAATTTTGAACTTCACTATCCTCTTCTTGAAGTTAATAACTCCTTACCTTCTGATGCGACTTTTTTTATATGCAAGGATTTATGAACAATAGATATATAATAATTTTTATAAAGTCACAATGATCCAACACAAGTATACGTATCATAATAAGTAATACAGGGCTTTAATGAAGTCCCGTTTATCGATCCCACAGGGAAGCGAGGTAAAAGGTCCTTAGTCAAATTCTTGTACTACTAACAGTCTTAGTTTGAAAGGGAGATATAAGTGGTTTTTCTAACAACTACTAAATGGAGATGATTATACATAAGAATAATAACTAATCCTAATGCAAATATTAATACTAAAGATAACCCTTTTTGGGGAAATTAGTTTGGTGAATTTTGTGATAATAAAAACTACTATTCTCATGTAACGAATTGGATAATGTATAGGAATAAGATGCATTAAATATTGTATGTGTCAAATAGGAGCAATCATATTCTTTACCCTCTTCTGAGTACCCCCTCTTTAGAGTGCTATAAAGAACATTTACAAATCCTAAGCTTATTCCCTAAATCCAAGGTTAGGCTAGGAGGATACTGGCTGCCACTTCAGAGCTCCCACTTCCCTTCACCTGAAGGCTAACCCTAGCTTTAGTTACCAAACTTTAGGACCAAATTGGGGATCTCAGACTGTCACCCTGAAACCTCTAATTCGATGCCCATGAAACCATATTTCCCTATTTATTTGCACTCAATTCCCATGAACTACGCAATTCTTCACGGACTTTGAATGTGGTTCCACTTTGTTGAGAATTACACTGCCCTTTCGGGTCAATGCAATTACAACAAATTTTAACACTACAATGAGTTCTTTTTGTAATGTAAATGAAGCGCAAGAAAAACCATCACATTTATAATTAAACTTCTTTTAAAAAGCATTCCAATATCCTAAACTTGAATCCTACTAATTGCAAAAGAAAAGTAGAATGAAAACAATGACATAATTTTCTTATGCCACTATTTCCAAACAAGAAAGAAAGAGTAAGAGAAAGACATCACAAAGCATGAAGAAAACAAAACGGAAAACTTCATTTAAAAGTAAATTCACAAAATAAGTGTTTACAAAATCAGAAGATACTGAAGAACATAATACTTAGCTTTTTTTCCCTTGAAAGAAAGATGAAAATCTCTCCCATAAAGTCTCCCGCGGATCCATGCAATGCTAGAATATTCTCTTATAGATTCTCTCAAAATCTCCTTACCAATCTCTCCAAAAAGACAGAAATCTACATTTTTACTCCTATTATAAGAACTCTAATCATTCTCCACGTTTTCCCTATCATTTCCCCCATTTTTTGGCTTCAAATTCGGTTTAAAATAGTGTAGGGAAGAATTTCCCCATAGGTGCTTGAAGAAACCATCCAAAAAGCATCCAGGTTCAATGTATATGGCCAATAACCACTCATGGCGCTGCCGGTGCCGTATTTGGGCACTGCCGGCGCCCAAATTTTGTGTCCTCGGGTTTCTGACGCAGCCGGCGCCCTATCGGGCGCCGCCGGAGCCCATTCTGCACAGCTCCACCATTTTGTTCTGTTTGGCTCTGTTTTAGCTCTGATTCACCCCGTTTCAGTTGCATTGCCTTCCTAACAGATAACTCTACAAAATAAGCATAAAAATAACATTTCTTTAAAGTGTAATCTCATTCAAAAATATGTATTAAGTGTAAAAGAGATTAAAAATAGAAAGACTTATCGAAAGGTGTCAAGTCAAAATTTGCTTTCTTGCTCGTTTTTGCTCCAAATTACACCGTTTTTACTTTCTTTTTGCTCCAATCACTATTTCTTGTTCCTAAAATAAAAAAACATACAAAATAACTTCCTTTAAAGTGTAATATCATAAAAAATGAGTAAAATTATATAGCAAAAAATATATATATTTTAGGCGTGTCAACTTCCTTCACTGCATAAATTTATATGAGCTTTGAAGAATTTTTATAAAGTCTTATTCTTTTCTTCTTATCTCGAACTCTAAGATTCTTAATAATTTAAAAATATAATTTCTTTTACTTTATATAGAAAAAAGCACAGTCTTATCATTTCATACCAAATATCCTAACTCAAGAATTAACCTTTATTGTTAAAGATTTTAACTTAAATTTACAATAATAATTAAAAATAAAAATATAGTTATCAGAAGTTAGCTTCTAATAACAAAGGTCATGTTAAATTAATTTTTTAAAAAATATGGCTAATTAATGAAAATTAAAGTTTAGTTTTCTTCTTTTAAGGAATTTTTTCTTTCCCCCAAATTTAGACTTTTCTTATAAGTAAAGCATTCAGTACAAAAAATTAATAACCAGAGATTTATAGGTGTGATACCTATCCTTAGTTCTTAAATCTCCTATAGGAGCAAGCTCCTATAGTTAATTACAGCTTAGACAATTAAAATTATCTAAGGAAACTTCGGATTAATGCTAACACTTGTTTTCTAAGAAGTTTCAACAACAAGGAAAGAAACGTCAACGTTCAATCCTAAAGGTAATATTTCATATTACTCTAAGAGTTTGATTTTTGTTAATGTCATTTGTTATGTCGGTTTTATTTTGTTTTATTTTGTTATTTGTCATTTTAATTTTTATTTTGTTTTGTCAATGTCATTTTTTTGTTGTCTTGTAATTCGCTGTCTGTTTGGTGGCTATATTAAGAATTTAGGTTTCACGGTTACCCTAAAAGTTTAGGTTTAGTTTTTTCGTTATTTTGTTTTAGTGTCGTTTTGATTTTGTTTTGTCAATTTTATTGTTTTGATGTCGTTTTAATTTTGTATTGTTTTGTTTTTTGTCTTATGCATCCTGCAAAAATAGAGTTAGCACACCCTAATAACATGCAAAGTAAATCTAAAGCATAACTTGTCTTCAACCTGCAAGAAAAACAGTGTCAGTGTAATTCTCACAAAAGAAATATTGCCGACTTATTTCTTTGGTTAATTTTTATATGAGTTGCCATTCAAATCTAAGGGTTTTTAGTGTAATGTAGATTAGACGTAAATATAATCTAGCATAAGTTAGACTTTTAGATTTGATATCATTTAAATTAGGTAAAGTTTTAGATTTAGTGTTGCTTGAATCAAATCTTAGATTCAGTGTCGCTTGAACCTAAAGATATTTGAGTTGAGTTTAGATTTAACTTGAGCATGTTGGACCTAAGTTTGAATTAGATTCAAATGTAGGTTGAATCTAATTTAAGTTTGGATCAAGTTTAATATAAATTGAACCTGAATTATGTTTAAATTAAATTGAACTTAGGTCGGGTTTAAACTTGGATCAAAATTGGGTCGAACCCAAACATAGGCTAAGTTTAACTTAGATCCAAATTAGGTTGAATCTAAGAAATTTAACTTAGATTTAATTTGGGTTAAGTTTTGACTTAAGTTTAAGTTGGATTGATTTTAAGGTTTAGTTAACTTGGGTTCCAGTTAGGTTGAACTTAAGCTGGAAATTTGATTTAGGTTTAATATGGATTAAACCTAACATTTAGTTAACTTGGGTTCAAGTTAGGTTAAACCTAAGTTAGAAGTTTGATTTAGATTCAATATTGGTTGAACCTAAGGTTTAATTAACTTGGGTTCAAGTTAGGTTTAACGTAAGTTAGAAGTTGGATTTAGGTTCAATATGGGTTGAACCTATGGTTTATTTAACTTGGGTTCAAGTTAGGTTGAACCTAAGTTAGAAGTTTGATTTAGGTTCAATTTGGGTTGAACCTAAGGTTTAATTAACTTGGGTTCAAGTTAGGTTGAACCTAAGCTAGAAGTTGGATTTAGGTTCAATATGGGTTGAACCTAAGGTTTAATTAACTTGGGTTCAAGTTAGGTTAAACCTATTTTAGGAGTTTGATTTATGTTTAATATGGGTTAAACCTAAGGTTAATTAAATTTGGTTCAAGTAAGGTTAAACCTAAGTTAGAAGTTGGTTTAGGTTCAATATGGGTTGAACCTAAAGTTTGGAAAGTTAGAAGTTTGACTTAAGTCCAATATGAGTTGAAATTAAGTTTGAGTTAACTTGGGTTCAAGTTAGATTGAACCAAGATTAGAAGTTTTGACTTAAGTTCAATTAAATATAGACTTAACTAAGGTTTAGGGTTCCTTAAGTTTGATGTAAGTAAGGCTTAAAGGTTAATTAAGTCTAATCCTACTCGGGTTGGCTGCTGGTGCTGTCTGTTGAACTGGAGGATTGGTTGCTAGGACTTCCTGTTAATTGGTAGATGGGGTGCTAGTGGATCGGGTTGAGTGAGAGTCTGTGCCCTTCCCTCGTGTACTATTTGGGCCAACTCCACAATTTGTCCGTTCATCAGGACATGAAGCGCCAAGATTTGTTATTGTACGAATTCTCGGACATAATATATGTTGGAAGTCTCTCCTAAGTGTGTTTCTTCTCTCTGTCAAGCTCCTCGTCTTGTAGACGACATGACTCCATGCTCACCGCACATTTTAGGATGTTGAAGCTCAATTGTTCAGCCGATCACGCCTAAGGTATAGAGCGCTAATCGGTGAAAAGAAGGAAAAATAATGGTTTGAATATTTTATTTAAAATTAATCCCCTACTTATAATTCATAGGTACGATTCGTAAGTTATATGGTGGTTCCTCATTAAAGAGATGAATATTAATATAGTTGATGAACTATTACATTAACTCATTTATAAAATGAATCTTATTTATTCCAACCTCAAAACAGATACTAGCACTGTTATACTACTATAAATCCCTTAAATTCTACTTCACATTCGTAACCATTTGGTTTGGGTGTTTGAATTACAATTGATCGGTCATCGTTCCTTTAGCTAACTCTTCATCATTCGGTAAGTTTTAATGTTCTTCACTGGCCTCATTTTGTAATGTCTGAATATAAAGACGCATCGTCCTATTATAAGTTAGAGTAAATCACAGTAATCCAATAAGCAGCCTACCCTCGGATTATGTATGTTTGTTAAAATATCGTATCTCAAGCGACTGCTATTTTTCATGATAATAGTTGTTGGATAATCGGTACTGATATAGTTGTGCGATGCTTGTCAAGTCTTTCATTCATTTCATTCAATCTTTTCGTGAGACCGCACGATTGTCGCATGAACAATCTATGTTCTTTAAATCTCTAATTATTTCTTCTCTTAATCTCGTGATTCGTGCTCTGCTTGTTCATAATTTGAGTCAAAAAATTTTTCTTACTCGGCTTACTTGCTTAACGAATGAATCAAACATGAGCTACTTAGCGAGCCCAACATGAGTTTTTCATATATGTACGAGTCACATACAATCAAATGTCTTTTTCAGATTTCTTTGGGTATGCGGAGCTAGATTTCATTTGAAATATTCATTTTGCACTACAAGAAAAAGGGGCACTAACGTACATACTATGTAGTTTTTATTAATATACAATTCTAAACGTCTAAATTTTACATTTTTTTTACATTTATAGCAATCAAATCTTTCATATATAAAAAATATCAATATTTTAACTTAGAAAATGAAATATTGCTTTTCATGTATAAATGTGGTGGCATATATGTAAAAAATTAAGGTTAAAGTGTTTGACATTAAATAAATATAAATTGAGTAGTCTTTATGTAAATCTACCTATGAAAAAAAAAATGCAATTTATAATTTTTGTTTAGAAAAAAAAAACTAATAAGCGAAAAAAATTATTTTAATCGTTAAGCTACCGAATAAATTTTAAAAATTTATTAGGTACATGATTATTATTGCGTGCTAGAAAATTCTCAGCAATAGATAATATTAGATCTTAGCTCAATAAATTTCCCAGTGCATACACAGATAAAAGTATAAGAGAGTTAAAGTGTATATGTGGAAACAATTGGAAATGAAAAGAAATCGTGGAGTCTACTCCGATTATATTCCACTATTTAACCATGAGTACAGATATCTACTGTTCTCTAGAATTACATAAGATCTTATAAAATTATGTTGAAATTACAATTTTTTTGAGATAACTAAGTATAACTATATTATGGTAAGTTGTATAAGAACAACTGTTGTTGGATCATACCCATCATAGTTGGGGGTTATAATTATTGTGGTTAGCTACATAAGTAGTACTTGGAGGCTGTAATAACTGTAGTTGGTTGGTAAAGGGGCAGTTGGCTATAAGCGCTGTAGTTGGCCACAAAAAATGCCGTTTATGTTTATAATAAATATAGTTTGGCACTGACCCACAATTTTATATTATGATATTTTTAATTTAATTGCAACGACGCCAAAAACTTGACCCCGCTATTTATATGTATAGTAATTGTTTATGTTGTGGATGCTACGCAAGTATACGTATCGTATCAAGTAATACGAGGGCTACAGTGGAGTCTCGGTTATCGATCCCACGAGGAAAGAGAAAATTAAATAACAACTAATTTAAAATAATAATAATAATTTTTAAAATAGTATACTAAAATTTGGAATTCTAAAATTTGAGCGCAATAAAGTAAACTAAGTATTTTAATTAAGTAACTTAACTAAGTAGAAAATTAATACGTATTGAAAGTGCGAGAAAATTAAACTAATTGCTAAATAAGTCTTAACTATTCGGAAAAAGTATCTTTCCCCTTGTTTAGAAATTTTAAGTGATTGATGAATTTAAATAGATAATTTTAAGGTATTGTGACAAATAGGAGCATTCCTATTCTTTACCCTTTGGTCCGAGTGTAAATAATATTGACTAATCCTATGTTTGATTATCGAATCTGCGGCTAGGTCGGGAGGATACCGACCGCCACTCGAGCTCCCACGTTCCCTCGCCCGAGGCTAACATCTACACTTCGGCTCTCAAATAATAGGACCGAATTGAATATTTTAGTACGTCACACTAAAATGCTCAATTCTACGCCCAATGATATTATTTCCTATTTATTTGCACCTTCCTTCCAAGGCTTTTGAATTCCTCGAATATCAGATGTAATTTTTACTATAGTTGATAATCAACATATTTTAACAAATCAAATGGCCAGTTTGAAAGTAAATTAATTTTTAAGTAAAAATTATCACAATTTATTAATATATATAAGTATCTATATTTTAATTTCATCAAGTCACTTAATTTCATAAACAGGGAGAAAAGTACTAATAAACTACTCGAATGCATGGGAACTAAACTAAGCATGGATTTCATTTAAAGTTAAAAACAATAAATACAAATACTTATCTCGATTTATCCCCAAACGTACTCCTCGTTGTTCCTTCGACTATTCCTTCCAAGATCAAAGACGACTCACTAATTACTCACTAAACTCACTAAAGACACACAACTGCACAAAAATAAACACTAGACTAAAAGATTGCACAAAAATTTAACACAAAAGACTAAATTTCGGCCTCTATATATAGAGGTAAGCAAAGGTCCAAGAGGTGTGTAAGCATCTCTTCAAAAAGTGTCCAGGTTCAATGTATCTGTGCCATTTGAACTAGCTCGCTGTCGGCGACGAATTACCTCGTCGTCGGCGAGGCTTCTGAAGATCTTCGAACCGCTCTAGCTCGTCGTCGGCGGGCTCGAGCTCATTGTCGACGAGACGGTTATAAATTCTTCGAATTTTCTTCTTGTAACCTCGCCGTCGGCGAGCTCTATCTCGCCGTCGGCGACTCAGGCACTAAATTGCATGATTTTGCTCCAAATTCGCTCCTTTTTATGATTTTTGCTTTTATTACCTAAATTATTCATTCTCGCAACAAAATAAAGAAAATACCCTTCTTTAAAGAGCAATTTCATCAAAAATAGGTATAAATTTCTTAATAAATTTTTCGGCGATCAAAATCCCCAAACTTACTTATTACTTGTCCTCAAGTAATTTTAATACTACATAAAAATAATGAGTTTTATAATAAGATTTTTTAATTTAAATAAACTATGAATTAGATTAATTAATATCATAATAAAGTTAAATAAAAATAATTCATGTAATTTAATTAATCTTATAGAAATAAATTATTTAGTTATCGAGTCTAAGATTTCTAGCTTACTTATTCGTTTCGGGAATGACTTATATTTAAAAGAATAACTACTTAAGATATTCATATGATAAGAAATTCAAGAAAATACTATTAGGTAAAATTCTAATCCATAAACATAAGTTTGGAAATATCTAAGTTTTTCACTTTAGGTTAATTCAAATGAGCCGATTTTTGATAAGGCATCTCCTCAAGACTTCTCCTCATTTTTCTTTTTCTTTTTTTTTCTTTTTCTTTTTCTTTTGAGGATTACTTGTATCCTGAGAGCTCGTTAATAATTTTGAACTTCATTTTCATCTTCCTAAATTTGAAACTTAGGAATATTTCTTTGCTTATATATACTTCATAGTTTTTACTTTATTGATTTTCAATCTTTTCTTTTTCACTTGAATACTTAAGAATTTTAATTTTAAAATATAGTTTTCCTTACTAAAAATAGTTTACTATATTCTTATTCCTTTAACCAAATATTTTATTCTATTTAATTAATTAAAGTACTAGAAATATTTCATTTAACCTTTTATAATAATTAAATAAAATAATTCATATTAAATCAATTTGAAAAATTTGTTATAAAAATCATTTTTATAATAATTTGAAAATAGAAATTTGAGAACAAGTTAATAACTAAATTTGTATTTTACTCCCCCCAAACTTAAATTTTTATATCTATTCTAAATAATGAAAAAGGAAAGTAAATAAATCATACCTTTGAAGTTTAGGTATTTCTTTTTTTTTTTTTTGAAATTTTTGCAGGCTTTTTCATTTTTCATTGAACCTGTAATGTTAGTATTCTCCATATATATATATATATAACAAGAAAAATGCAGGGATAAAATCTGAGATAAGTATTAAACACAACAATTAAAATTAACTCTACATTACACCTATGAATCACTAACATATTAAAAACAATTGAACTAACAGATTAACAATTTTAAAACTTAAAACAATACAGAATAAAACAAATTAAAGAAAAACTAACATCCTATTTAACATAAAAACAAATGCAATTAACTAACACAAAAACAAAAACTAACTACTATAACAATCCAAGCAAATAATCTAACTAACATCCAATGTCTCGAAATATAAAGTACTTGAATATTACAAACATATAAAAGTTTTTAAAATATTAAACTAACAAACAAATAAAGTCCTAATCTTCGACATTAAAGTCCCGTGCTATATCATCTCCTCCACGATCCGTAAGTCGTTGAGAAGACGAGCGGGGTGATGCCGAGTGTACCAGGGCATTCGGAAAGACAACATCTAAATCTCCACTCCTATAACGACGTTCGGCTTCATAATATGCAATTTCGTATTCCGAATGTCGCTGGAGGTATTCACTTATCATAATCATGTCTCCTCTCCGGATTATCGATCCTTTGATCAAAATGATCAAATCTTCTCCCCATGGTTTCTCCAACCGCTCAAAACTCCTTCTATGCGATGTCGATTCATTCATCGGATCTTGTAGGGTAGGGTTGGTAGGCTCGGGAGGTTCATAGCTAGTAGAGGGTATATCTCTACCGGGTCGAGTGAAATAACTTCTCACTCCCGATCTCCAACTTTCGTGAGATTCATATTTCTTTATATTAGCTTTGAGTTAGGGGTTTCATCAGCTCTATCCATTCCTCATCATCTCTCGCCTCTACCCAGGATAATTAGCAAAGTGCATAGATAAGACCGAGGATGTCCTAATCCTCCTCCACTTTCATTTCTAGCAGTGGCTAATATGTTTTTATATATAACACTTCCCACATTAATACTCTTCGGTTCCGAATACGAAATTCGAAATCGATCTCATCTCTTGTTACCTCACTATGATGGTAGGTAGGTAACAAAGTAGAAGCAAATAAAATAATGTCGGGCTTTTGATGTTGCATTTAGCATAGAAAGAGGGAAGTTTACTCCGTTCTCGCTGCTTTATCTTCCAGACTCCTTTCCCATCAGTGAGAAAGTCAATCACCTCTTCTAATGGTCCTTCCATAGTTCCAAAAGTTTCATATTTGCTCCAGGTGTCTTGAACTTCATAATATGCGTTTATTCTAGCAGCGCTGAAATCTACGAAAAATCCTCTAACTTTACTGGTGCATCCTCAGCGGCAGTTAAATTGGCATAAAATTCTTTAACCACTTCCACGTACTGCTCTATATTGAACGTAATAGAAATTCTCCCAACCTCGTTCCTTAATAATCTGTTCTACTTCTCCTTCCGGATTTTTGAAAACCCGATCTGCGATGCACTTTCTTCCTTGAATATTTTCAAAATATTTAGTACGTGCTCGTGCATTGATGAATCGGTCTTCGTCGAATTCTACTCGACGTTTTTGTCGTGGAGCCATACGATCGATCCGTGAAAATCATGAAAATTTTTACTAAACTTAAAATTAATCTAAGAAGGCTTCCTACAACAACTAAAATCCATTTAAATTGATTTCTATGAAATTCTTCCAAGTATTTTCTTCATATTTCAAAATTTTTCAAAATATCCCAATGTAGAAGAAATCAATGGTGAAAATCAAAAATTTTTGCATAGGAGTGAAGCTCTTACCAAGAGAAGATGAAATCCGGTGTCGAAAAGTGTTGAAATCGCTTCAAATCTAAGATCTCTCGAAGCCACTAGGTCGGTTTTTTCGAAAATTTTAGGAAGGGGATGATGAATAGTGTCGGTTGACCGGTCGAATATAGGTCTTTTTGCGTTCTCGTTGTCGGCGAGATTTTTCTCGCCGTCGGCGAGCTAATTAATTCCATAAGGCAAAAGTTTCGGGAAAAATCCGCCGTCGGCGAGATATTCTTCGCTGTCAGCGAGATCGATCTCGCTGTCGGCGGGATTTTTCTCGCCGTCGGCGAGGTCCTAAAAATTTCAATTTTTGAATTTCGTCAATCATTTTCAACCTTGATTTGCCTTATATTATATTTCCGATCATATCATTTATTAATTTAATATGAAGATTAGCTACTTATACACAAACAAATTCACACAACACAACAAATTAACTTTAATATTGAAATCCATGAGACATACAAACTAACATAATTTAAGACTCTATAATCGAACTTCAAACTTCAATCCTTACTACTAATCGACGATCGCAAACCAATCCACGACATACTAAATGCTGATACAAAACTATGACGCATATCTCGATTAAGTTTGAGATATTCAAATCATCACTCCACACATAATAAAATCTAAATCAAATCAAATAACATAAATACAAACATACTATGGAAATCTTTACTACTACTCTTCAATGTCAGAATCTTCATTTTCTCTGATATTTCCGATATGACGATGATGCACAAATAAGTTATAGAAAGGCCTGAAGGGAAATTCCAAAGCAGATTCTTCAGTGATCCAACCCTTCTGTCTCAGTAAATGAAGAAAGCTAGCTTCCAAGTGTCCAGAATGATCGAAGTGTTCCTTCATCCTCCAATCAATGTGATCGAATAAATCGGATATATTGTCGATTAAATCTCTCACATTACGTAGTTCTTTCTCCATTCTATTAATTTTCTTCATAAGTAACTCCGTTTTATCCGAAATAGGCCTTGCTTATAGGATTATTCCGTGAAGCTCTATCGAGAGATAAATGTAATTTCTTCATTATTGTCCAAAGTAGGGAACATATCTCGTAGGATCAAGCGGCTTCCAAGGTAACGGAACCTTTTCCCAAGCTTCATAAGAAACACGAGTACCGATCGCATAATGCAAAAATAGTAGATGGGTGTCCTAGTCCGTGAGCTCGACCCATGCACGATTAAACCTAATGCGGACTTAACAATTATTGATCCAACATCAATAGGCGATCCACTTTGAATACAATAATTCGATATAGCGCATTCCTTCGAAACCTTGTTTACCCTCATTGTAGGTAACAATTTAGATGAGATGAAAAAGTGCCGAGTG
This sequence comes from Papilionanthe hookeriana x Papilionanthe teres, assembly GCA_022702705.1. NCBI lineage: Eukaryota > Viridiplantae > Streptophyta > Magnoliopsida > Asparagales > Orchidaceae > Papilionanthe > Papilionanthe hookeriana x Papilionanthe teres. The sequence goes on from JAKZJZ010001949.1 coordinate 18,614, forward strand.
CTTTGAGACGGGATTCAAAAGTGATGCGGAGAAACTAACATACCCGTCTTCACGCATTTCCCGATCTTCCGGTTCATCGGTTAGATATCGAAATATCTCATTCATATTATATCGAGAAGGCACAAAATTTGAATAGTGACATACCGGGGTGTTTTCTATAGAGAATAATTCATTTACTCTTGATGGAGTAAACGTCACCCATCTTCCTCGGACGTAGACATTCCCGTTGTTGATCGCATGTAAGTTAGAGTAGAACTCTTTCCATGACTGGAATAACAACGACGGACGTAGTGTAACAAAATACCTCCCGATGCCGCTGTGCGATCGTTTCTTCTATCTTCGTAGTGGAATTCTCTAATCCTCGATTGACAAATCCCCGTTCCTTGATAACTCTTTTCTTTACCAAAACCTTGTTGAAGATCCGCTGCGCTTCCGCACTCACAAATTTCCTCAGGTTAAACACTCCAGATTTAGAAGAATCTAAGAATTTGGAGGCCATTATGGTGAATGGAATGAATTTTAGTGAAGAAGGCGGACTTAGAATGGTTTAAGAATGGGTTTTCACAAAGGAATTGGTGTTGAAACCGTTCGGATCAGCATTTAAAGTATATATAACTCATTTTTATAACTTCCTCGGCTGTCGGCGGGGACGTTTCTCGCCGTCGGCGACTTAGTTATAAAGCGCCTTTCCGGTTCTTCTGTTGTCGGCGAGCTCGTTTCTCGCTGTCAGCGAGCTCGATAAATAAACTGAATCTAATTTAGGCGCGAACCTCGCTGTCGGCGAGTATCGACCTCGCCGTCGGCGAGATTTCAAAATAATGTCCAATTTCGCTCTAAATCGAATAATTTCTTTTCTCATCATAATGGTTCGAATATGTGATGATTTTTAATAATAATTGAGTAGTAAAGTTTCAATAATATAAACTAACTATTAAGATACAATAAAAATAGATAACTAATATGGGTTGCCTCCCATAAAGCGCTTGGTTTAACGTCGTCGGCCCGACCTAATTTCAATTATTAATCGAGTCGACTAAGCATTAAAACCTCTTTATAGTTAGGTCTTATACCTTCGAAATATGGTTTTAATCTATGTCCATTAACTTTAAATTTATGTCCGAGTTTTGGATCTTCGATTTCTATAGTTCCGTATGAAAATATTTGAGTTATGGTGAAAGGTCCTAACCATCGAGACTTCGATTTTCCAGGAAACAATTTCAATCTAAGTATTATATAGCAAAACTTCCTGTCACTGGTTCAAAATTTCTCCGATTAATCTTCCGATCATGCCATAATTTCATCTTTTCTTTATAAATCCGATCATTATCATACGATTCATTTCTTAATTCTTCCAATTCATTTAATTGCGACAATCTTTTCTCACTAGACTTCCTTCATATTATAATTAAATTCTTTAATCGCCCGATATGCTTTATGTTACAATTCAACTGGTAAGTGGCATGTTTTTCCATATATAAGCTCGTAAGGAGTCATTCCGATCGGAGTTTTATAAGCGATCCTATAAGCTCATAATGCGATTGTCTAATCTAATAGACCAATCTAACTTTATTTGGGTTTACTGATTTTTCTAAAATACGTTTAATCTCACGATTAGATACTTCAGTTAATCCATTGATCTGTGGATGATAAGCGGTGGATATCTTATGAGTAATATTGTATTTTTCTACTAGTTTGTGAATGTATTTATTTCTAAAATGAGTTCCTCCGTCGAGTGATAATCACTCTCGGCATTCCGAATCTAGTAAAAATATTTTTCATCGAAATTTTGAAACACTCTTAGCATCACACCTAGGTAAAGCTTGTGCCTCGATCCATTTGGAAACATAATCAACATTCTACTAATATATATGAGTTTCCAAACGAAGGAATAAAAGGTCCCATAAAATCTAATCCCCAAACATAAAAATTTCAACTTCTAATATAAAGTTTAGAGGCATTTCGTTTCTTCTAGATATATTTCCTACTCTTTGGCATTTATCGCGAGTTTTAATATATCTATATACATCTCTAAATAGAGTAGGCCGATAAAATCAGATTGTAGAATCTTATAAGCGGTTTATCGATCCAAAATGTCCTCAAAATCAGAATCATGACATTTTTGAATAATTGGTTCGGTTTCTTCATAAGGTACACATCTTCAATAATTAAATCCTTACATTGCTTATATAAATATGGTTCATCCCAAAAATAAGTTTTCGTATCATGGATGAATTTTTTACGTTGTTGCAAAGTTAGCATAGGTGGTAAAATATTACTAACTATATAGTTTACTATATCGAATATCTGTGGTATTTTCCACTCATTGATATTATATAGTTGTTCATCGGGAAAAGCTGTCTATAATTTCATTTTCGATATCAGATAATTCATGATTTTCTAATCTTGATAAATGATCCGTAATTTGATTATCAGTTCCTTTCTTATTAACGATCTCAAAATCGAATTCTTGCATTAATAGCATCCATCTAATTAATCTTGGTTTGGAATCTTTCTTTTGCATTAAATATTTGATAGCGGAATTATCGATATGCACGATACATTTTGTTCCGATCGGATAAGGTCTAAATTTATTAAAACCATATACTACTGCTAATAGTTCTCTTTCGTAAGCTGTATAATTTATTTCAGCATTATTTAGAGTTTTACTAGCATAGTATATAACTTTAAAAATCTTTTCATATCTTTGCTAAGAAGCTGCTCCTACGACATAATCATTAGCATCGCACATAAGCTCGAATGGTTTCTCCCGAGTTAGGTGAAACTATTATAGGTGTTGTAATTAATTTTTCTTTTAAGAGTTCAAAAGCATTCGAGCATTCGATTGTAAATTCAAATTTCTTATCTTTTTCGAGAAGTTGGCATAGAGGTTTAGTAATTTTTGAAAAATCTTTTATATAGCGTACTGTAGAATCCGAGCATTTCCAAGAAAACTTCTTACCCCTTTTACCGTAGTTGGAGGTGGTAATTTAACTATAACTTGAATTTTTGCGAGGTCCACTTCCATGCCTTTTTCAAAATTTTATGCCTCTAATACAATGCCGCCCGCAACCATAAATTGACATTTCTCCCGATTTAGAACTAAATTTATTTTCTCGCATACTTCTAATACTTTTTCGAGATGAGTTAAGCATGTGTCAAATGATGTTCCAAATACGGAGAAATCATCCATAAATACTTCTATTCCATTGTCGATTAACTTACTAAATATAGACATCATACATCTCCGGAATGTTGTTTGGTGCATTACATAATCCAAAAGGCATTCTTCGAAAAGCGAAAGTTCCATAAGGACTTAGTAAATGTAGTTTTCTCTTGATCCTCGGGAGCAATTTGTATTTGATGATAACCGGTGTATCCATCTAGAAAACAAAAATACTTATGTCCAGTTAATCTATCTAACATCCGGTCTAGAAATGGTAAAGGGAAGTGATCTTTCCCGGTGGCGGTATTTAATTTCCTATAATCAATACATATACGCTGACCGGTAACTTGTCTTATAGGAATAAGATCATTATTTTCATTAGCGTGTGATCGCTCCTCCTCCTTCTAGGAACACGTGAATTGGGCTTACCAAAGCATTGTCGGAAATAGGATATATAATACCATTATCTAACCATTTTAAAATTTCTTTCTTAACTACTTCTTTCATTATCGGGTTTAATCTCCTTTGGGGATCTGCTTTAGGTTTATGTTCATCATCTAAAATAATTCTAT
>JAKZJZ010000195.1:0-15000 GCA_022702705.1 Papilionanthe hookeriana x Papilionanthe teres
AAGCATGCATTAATTATATTTTATAATATTATACTCTGTTATTTAAAAAATAATATGTGTCACTTTGCTCAAATCAATTTTGACCTTCTAACCGTCCACACCTAATTAGGTCAAATTTTTGACCAAAGACAGAACTTTTAGTCAAAATTGTCAATCCTTAACTCCATTGACCCACATGTCATCTGACTCCAAAAGCACCTTGATTGTAAATATCAAACTTAACGACCAATTGAATGGAATAATCGACCAAAAGTCGACTGGGTCAAGATGGCACTTGATCTAACCCACACATCTGATCAATCCTCAGTCAAATGCATAATTCTTCGACCCAACGACCAATCATCGGCTTAATATGTCAACATTCGATTGAAAAAGTCAATTTCAGCCAAAATGTCACCTGGTTCAATGTTTAACTGTCAAAATCTGCCAACTCTTCGATCCAATGACAACCCATCGACCCAATAAAAGTCAACTTTCGACAAGTTTCACCCCGGTCAAAATACAATTTGTCAATTATCGGAACAATCTCCGACTGCAAAAGTGAACTCTCAAAACAAAATGGTCAATCCCTCACCTAATGACAAACCTATCACAATACTTTTATAACTTATTTAATTATTAAATATTTCTTTATAATTAAATTATATTTATAAATAATAAATTATACTTAAAACATTAAAAATAAAAATAATATATATATATATATATATATATATATATATATATATATATATATATATATATATATATATATATATATATTTACATATACATATATTTATATTTGTGTATTTATAATTTATTTAATTATTAGTCATTTTTATATTTAAATTATATTTTAAATAATATACTATACTTAAAATATTTAAAATAAAAAAATAATATTATATACATATATATATATATATATATATATATATATATATATATATATATATATATATATATATATATATATATATATATATATATATATCTATATAATTTTTTTAACTATTAAATATTTTTAAAATTAAATTATATTTAAAAATAATATAATGTAATTAAAAATATTTTATATTAAAAAAATAATATTATATAAATATATACATTTATTTTATACACATATATATTTATTTATTTATTATTTATTTAACTATTGCATGATTAAATTATATTTTTAAATAACATACATACTTAAAATATTTAAAATAAAATAAATACAAAAAAATATATTAATCAATATATATATTTATATATACTTATATATATTTTTATTTATAAATTATTTAATTATTATATATTTTTATAATTAAATCTTATTTATAAATAATATTCTATATTTAAACATTTAAAATAAAAAAATAATTTATATAAATAAATAAATAAATAAATAAATATATATATATATATATATATATATTTATATTTATAATTTATTTAATTATTATTAATTATTTTTTAAATTAAATTATATTTATAAATAATATAATACACTTAAAACATTTAAAAATAAAAAAATAATATTATATATATATATATACCTATATATATTTATAATTTATTTATTTACAATTTTTTTAAAAATTAAATATTTTTTTAATTAAATTATATTTATAAACAATATATAATATACTTAAAATATTTATAATAAAAAATAATTTTATTTAAATTTATATATATATATATATATATATATATATATATATATATATATATATATAATTTATAATTTATTTAATTATTAAATTCTTTTTATAATTAAATAATATTTATAAATAATATACTTTTACTTAAAATATTTAAATTAAAAAATAATATTCTAGTATATATATGTAAATTTATGTATATATAAATATATATATATATATATATATATATATATATATATATATATATATATATATATATATATATATTTATGTAAGTATACATATTTATTTAAAATTTTTTAAATTATTAAATATTTTTATAATTAAATTATATTTATAAATAATATACTATAATTTCTTAAATTTTTTTAAAATAAAAAAATAATTATATAAATATATATATATACGAATCATATATTTATTCGTAATTTTCTTAACTATTAAATATTTTTGTAATTAAATTATATTTATAAATAATAAACTACACTTAAAAAACATTTAAATATAAAAATTATTATTTATATATATTTATTTATTTATAATTTATTTAACAATTTAATATTTTTATAATTAAATTATTTTTACAAATATTATACTATACTTAAAATATTTAAAATTAAAAAATAATATAAAATAAATTTATATTTATATATAAATAAATATATATATATATATATATATATATATATATATATATATATATATATATATATATATATATATATATATATATATATATATATATATATATTTATTTAGTTATTTATAATTTCGCTTAACTATTAAATATTTTTATAATTAAATTATATTTAAAAATTATATACTATACTTAAAATATTTAAAATAAAAATAATATTATATATATAACTATATATATATATTTATATTTATTTATAATTTATTTAATTATTAAATATTTTATAATTAAATTATATTTATAAATTATAGCTTTGTACTTAAAACTTTTAAAATAAAAAAAATAATTTGAGATATATATATATATATATATATATATATATATATATAGATATGTATGTCGACCTCATTTTCGATGAGGACCAGCTTTCTCTTAAGCATTTGGGATCTCAGTCTGCAGCTTTTCGTCGAATCTTAGTACTAGAAGTAGAAACCTGCAACCTTTGGAGTGCCTACAGCCTTCGAATCTCGCCGCAGACCCCACAAGCTCGGTTTTAGACCCTTAATCACCTGCAGGGCTGCAATCAAATGCGGAGGTTTAGCGGACGAGTTCCCTGCGAAAGCACTTTTCTGGCCTCAGCACTGGCCCGCGCCTGCCTACACGGAGGGTCAATTTGCACATACACTACACTCTTACATCATTAATTCCAAGTCCTAAACCACCACTCAATCCCAATCCTGACCCCCCCGGACTCATGTAGGTAATTCATATGGATGATCCATAACCCTTAAGCCCCTACAAGCGAGGGTTACGTGCAACATGAAGAATGCCTCATATCGAGAGTGCTCTCATGGCTCATAGCGTTAACATGGATTCATACAGTGGCTCAACTCAAAGTGATCGCATTCTAACTCGAATTCGATCTATCTTCGTTCTTTCAAAATTTCAATTTTCGACCTCGGCCCCGACCTTCTAAACCTGTCTAAATGCTCCTCGAATTGAACCCAAAATTTGTAAAATCACCTAAATTATCCAAAATTTCTCAAAATTAATCCTAAAAATTTCCCCCACTCAAATTAATCATCCATAGCCAAAAATACCAAAATTCCACCAATACCCAAATACTAAAAACAAAACTCCAAAATTAAAATTGTGTAAATTAAATATTCTCTTCAATTCTCATTTTTGTTCAAATATATGTCATTTCCACTCTCATCTCTCTACTTTAACCCAAATGGCAACCCAATGTCAACCAAACCAACTAATTTCACCCCAACAAGCCCAAATCCTCTAAGCCTTCCTGATCCCCATAAACAAAAACACCAACTGAGCTAGCTCAAAGTCAACCTAAATTCAATCTTCCAAATTCCACCTGTAACCAAAACCCCAAATCGAATCTAAGCCCAACCTGCTCAAATCTTAAATCCCGCCCAACCAAAGTCAAAACTTCAGGACATCCACGAACATTCTCAACATTAATTTTACAACAAACTAACATTAAATTAACCTAGAATTAGTTAACCCAATATATCCACCTGGGTTTCCCCCTGAGCGTCCAAATTAAACCCAACTGTTCAAAACCACTTTAAACTTGTCTGAAACCACCATGTTCCAAATTACCGTAACATTTATTCGCATGGTACTGTCTCATCCAAAAGTCCATTTTAAAATTAAAGTCTTCACTTACGAAGCCTTTAAGTTCACTCACCAAACGTCCAAAGCCCATGACACTCTTCTTCATCATGCACTGGATTAAATCATCCCTAGTCCTACCAATGATCAAATAATCTTAAATAAAAATATCCAAATTTCCACTCAGTCATTCAAAATCCTTTCAAATCACAAAACTTTTCCAAGGCGGTTAATTGAAACACGCATACCACATGGAGCCATGGGAGCCATTCTCCACCTTCACCAGCTAATAACTAGTTATAGGACCCTTTCCTAATCTTTCAAGTCTCTTTAACCATATTACGTCACACGTTGCATTAATTCACCACGCACGGAAGACTTCATCATATCAGCTCGACCCAAATGATACCTAAGCCACCAAACATGGGAGGGCGCCATTTGCATGAGTCAAAACCAAGCTCCAAATAGCCTTTCCCCATACCATTTAATCAAACCACTTTACACATGGAGTCTCACTGAAACTCAGCCCGACCTCCTCGATTAGTGATTTACGCGTCTCGGCTCCGAAAATACGGTCGAGAGCTCCTTGTGATTAAAAATTAATCTCTTCGCTGAGTTGTCCCAACCTGGGGTCGGTCACCGCGGCGGCTCTCCCTCTGCTCGAGCAAGCTCGATCTCAGCCTCGACCCCTCGGGTTTTCCCGCCTCGGCCAGTGATGAACAGTCCTTAAGGAAACTGCCAAAATGCTTCAGACTTTCCTGCATAGCTGACTCCAATGTCTTTCGCCTCTAATCCCTTGGCTAACAGCCTCACTCGGTCAAATTCCACCCAGCTGAGGAAGATACTTCACTACAACCGGCCAACTCAAATATCGGACCTACATCTTCACTGCACAGAAGCCCTCAGCCAGTTTCCCCCTTCGGCCGTCATCCATTGCTTCGTTCTCCAAGCTGATCGCCTTGGTCACCATACCTGCACAATTTCGGTCGCAGACTTCATCTCGATGAGGACACACCCCGACCGAAGCTCACTTTCCGAGCAAAGGCAGCGAACCAATTTTCTCTCGAAGCTCTGCCGATTCCTCCATTTTGTTTTGGGTTAATTCGCAGTCTATAAACCATAAGGATGTGTTCATATCTTCAAGACAATCCATGTGGCATAAGAACACGAAAATCCATCGAGAATCGGCAGATCTGTGGTTTTAGTGGACGGCCACGTGCGCTCACTGCCGTAGATTTTATGACCGCATTTTGATCGCTGCTGTTGCACGCGTATGCCGAGCCGACGGGCGCACTGGTACATGAATCGCGGACGTGCTGGGCCGTCGACTGTGTTGCCGTTGGCCGGTCTGGAGCGCGACAGCAGGCGCTGAAACTCGAAGGGACGCGCGCCGCGCGCATGGGGCAGAAATTGCAGGTTTTCGAATTAATTGCAACTTGGTTCATATCTTCGCATTAAAACACAAATAAAATAAAAATACATTCTGCCAAATGTAAATCGCAGGAGAAACACGTGAAAAGAAATAAATTAATTGGACGAGTATTTTATTTTTTAATAATTTATTTGAATGTTGCGTTTTACATCAAGATAGATACTCAATATTTAAGATGAGACCGGGCTTCGATCTCGGGAACATTCCCTGGCTGGGTGTCGTATTCGCGAAAGACACTCAGAGTGTCACGCTGCATGCACTCATAATTAAGCATGTCAAGCAAAATGTCTCTACAAAACTCTGATGGAAGCGAGACTGGGAGGACCTATGAAAAATATATTTTCGAGTTGTTCATTTATATCGTCCTGCTTCAAACCCCTAAAACTGAACTTTAATAGGTTAATCAATAACATCAAAATAAATGTAAAATTCTCCACTGATCTTTAGATTGCGGAGAATATCAATGTACTCTGAATCAATCGAAATCGGTTTAACCCCACTAAATCTAATTAATTAAGTCAATATAAATAAACTTTAAAAAATTCATAACACCAAAATACTTTCAAAATTACAAAAATGATCTTTAGAGCTCTTCGACATCGAGAGTTTGCAGAAAATTAAATTGAATTTTCAAAAAGTCAATTTTCACAATATTTTAATATTTTAATAATTAAAAAATAATAAAAATCACAAAAATATTAAAAATCATAAATGTCACATTAATTTAATCACTTGGGAACAAACCAAATATTTCTCCGAAGTCACTTAAAAGATAAAGAACACTTTGTTTCAAGGCGCAGTATTTTTAATATTAAAATGAGTCTTTAGCCTTTCACTAAAATAATTTAATAAATCATAGAAAAATTATAAAACTAGAAAATTGCGTTCCCCGCCTTCGTGAGGCTTCGCGGACATTGACGCACATTAATATAAAATCCATTTTTCAACTTTTATTTTATTTTAAAATTAATTAATACTCAAAACTTCAAAATAATATAATAAATAAATATAATACTAAAATCACAAAATCGTCGAAGTGCGTCCCTCTAGTCATTGCTAACACCGCATAATTCTCTAAGCGACGTGAACATCTTCGGTGGGTCATGTTGTCATCCCTCTCGGAATCCCTATTTTCTACTAAAAATAATTATATAAATACTAATGTTCGTAAAATCACAATTTCTACTATAACGTCTTGTCGATGCGAGTGAGGCGCAGCATAAAACTTTCAAATTATATTCACCAATTTAACGGTTATGAAATAAATAGCCTCAAATCTAGGGCATGTAATTAAAAATTTTAACTCCCTTAACTAAACTTTAGGTTTAATCAAAATGGCAGGGTACAATATTTGACTTTGAACTTCGGACGATCACTTGAAACCTGCGGAAATTATGGCGGTAGGAACCCATTGACACCTCAAAACATCAAAATGAAACTTTAATTAATTAAATAATTTAAAATTTTCGAAGTAGTCGAGTATTTTAAACTCGACTATTAAGATCAAGGATGATTATTAAGCAGATATTTATTCTTTAATTTAAAAATCCCTAAATAAGTCAATCTTAACAACATTTCAATTTTAATTAGAAAAATTAATTAAAATAATAATCTAAATAATACAACAAAACAAATTAAATTAAATTAAATTAAAATTAAATTAAATTAAATTAAATTAAAATAAAAATTAAACTAATTAAATAAAATTAAATCAGCTAATTTAATTTAATTTAATTTAATTTTAATTTTAATTAAAACAAATTGAATTAAATTTTAAATTAAAATAATTTAACTAACAACCTTAAATGAAATCATTAAGAGCTTAAATCAAAACATATCAATTTTCAACAATTTTCTGTCTAAGTGAATTTTAAAACATAAATATCAACTCAAACACCAAGATAATTTAACGATTTAAATCTAAAATAACTCAACATTGCTCCAAACCTAAAATTATTAATTAAAATTCATAATTAAATTAAAAAAACATCTTGCCAACTCAAAATTAAATTAAGAATGATTAAAAATCTTCGATAAACCAACTTCACTTTGCCTTAATTATTATAACTCTAAATATGTAGTATTGCTTTGCATCAAATACTATTCATCGTGCAACAACAATTAAAGCTCCACGAAGAAAGAGACAAAGTTTAACTAAACTCGATGATTAATTCACTCGCAAGTAACTAAATTTATTGACCAATCCCGTAAATGTTTTAGACTCGCCTAAATACTCCTCAATAATTTAATTAGATGTTTTAGAAAGAACAATTTTCGATGAAGAAAATCATCCTTAAACCAAACAATACCTGCACGTTACAGACAATGACTATTACAGGATTGTTAATTGGGTAGTAATAACCAAACCCTTTCCTTAGCTTTGTTTCCAAGTACTGTTTAAACATTTAAATGCCTTAACATGTGTTTCAAGTGCAAACTCGACGACGCAGAAGACCCTCCAGTACACTTTATTTTGTCAGTAATTTACTTTATCAAGTAATTTACTTACAAACAATTTCATTTTTCATTGCGATGATAAACAAAATCACGCATGAAAAACCTTTAAAGATGGAAGATTCTCTAAATCAAACCAAATCATCAGAAGAGGTTGCAATTAACACACAACACTCCAAAAATATAAATAACTCAAAGACCACAAAGAGAACAACAAAACTATAATCGCAAACTAACCGCCTCTCAACGAATGATCAAAGAATACCGATAAAAATTAATGCACAAGCAACTTTTATTTTCGACGGCCAAATGAAAAGCTGTTGAACTATTCAAATATTCGGACAGTTCATCCGACTAAGTAAATTCGACGAAATATCCGGCACGGACGAGTGGAACCGTCCCGATCTTAATGTTTCGCATCAACTTTAAGATTTCTTTTAACTAAAATATTAAAGCACACCGGGATTTTAAGCATTTCTCTAAACCAAAAATACTTCTTCAACTTGCCTATGACTTCTAAAACTAAACTCGCTAAATATGTATTTATATATATACATTTACTCATCGCCATCGCCATCATTCTTTACCTACTTCGAAGAAACCTTTCCTAGTTTTAAACAAACTGTTTTCATGCGACTTTCGGTAGCTGCTTCTACAAGTAACATAAATCCTCAACTCTTCGCTGTGACCAGATAATCTATTATGCAAATTAAGTTTCCACCGTCTTAGATTCCGAAAATGCAGCATCCATAAGTCCTAATAATTAAAATCAAGTAAGATCAAACATTAAATAACCAAGCCAAACAACAGATACTGAAGCTGCTTGCTCCTTACTTTTCCTTCAACTTATTATTCTAAACTGATCCACTTATCGTTTAAAAACTATCCTCAACCTAAACTTCGAAAATTTTTCGGTACAAAAACATCGATCATTATCGAAAATTTATGACCTAGGTAACGCTAATATATTAAGTGGAATTGTCGTATTATAAAATCGTCAAATAATTAAACGATGTCACAAACTCTAAATTTGTTTAATCGGTCTTCATTTTCCGTGATGTGAATTAACTAAAAATACTGCGCTAGCCTATATAAACTATTCGGGATGTGAAATCTTAGCCAATTTCATATCTAAAATCTTCAAATTTAAAAATTATTTTCAAATCGTTCACTACTTCTTCTAAATTATTTATTTAAAATAAATTAAAAATCGCTCGAGCACTTCGCTATAGCGACCCATTTTCGAAATACAACACAAACCTAAAAAAATACGACAATATATATATATATATATATATATATATATATATATATACATATATATATATATATATATATATATATATATTTATATTTATATATACATATGTATTTATTTATTTATAATTTATTTAACTACCAAATATTTTATATAACTATAATATAACAATATACTATACTTAAAGATATTAAAAAGATTATTAGTTAAATATATATGAATATATATATATATATATATATATATATATATATATATATATATATATATATATATATATATATATATATAATTTTTTTAACTATTAAATATTTTTATAATTAAATTATATATCAAAATATATACTATACTTAATATTTAAAAATAAAAATAATGTTATATAAATTTATATATAACATATATATAAGATATATATATATATATATATATATATATATATATATATACTACCGGGCTTTTCTACTGATAAGCCTTCGAATAGCCTGGGTTCACTAACTTGTGAAGGCAGAAGAAACAAACCTAATACAGACGAAGTGGTCACAGCACAGGCTGGCCTGATTAACAATGCGGGACCAACAAGTTTTCCTTCGAATGGCGGAAGGGTGACTCTTCTCAAGAGGACCCTGCACCACCTTCCTCTTAGTTGACTCATGCAGATGGTCGTAATCGAAGAAAAGACATGTACAGACTCCAAAGGAAAATCTACTACAAGTTCTCTGCGTAGGGCAGCATAAATAAAGGCGACGGGGTCACATGGAATAAGCTTTGCAGAACCCATTAAATCGGTGGCCTGGGGCTGCAGAGAGCTTCACAGCATTTAGAAAAATTTTCCTTTCAGTAAACTGCTGGATGAAATTCGAGAGTCTCGGGACGGCTCACGCGCCCCGCCTATTAGCTAAACACCGTAATGCTCCGTCCCGAATGGCGGAAGCGTGAGAATTGACTTTCAACAATGGAAAAGTCTACTGAAGACCGCGGATTCGGTGCCAACAATTTTTCGCACGGGAGATTAGAGATGGCTTCGCTACACTTTCTGTCTAAGAACTGCCGATGACGATCGACCGCATCCCATCCCTAACATTTTCTTTGAATTATTATAACTTCATGAGTTGCCGATTTTGACCAATCATCGAATGGGAACGAAGATAAATCAAGAGGCCGTGGACGATCCCACTTCATCTAGATCAAGGAGAGATCCCCATCAACGGAGCACAGAGGAACTCGATCGAACGCATTCTCAAGAAACCTCCTCTCAACCCATTAACTCTACACCTACTGGGGCTCACACATCATCGGCCCCGCCAAAACAATCGGGGTCGTCACCTTGGAATAAACATCGACCCCTCTGTAACAGCCATTTCCATTCGTAAACCGAGATCACCATGAGATTCTCGCCACAAGCTGAGGATACCGAAATCGGGGGCCTTCGGGGCAGCCCTGACAGTGCTTGCATTACCAGGAGGGAATCACGACACATATTAATGTCTCAATGGCCCGTGTTAGGAGGTATGGAATAAAATGGAACATTTTCAACTTCATCACTTCACTGTGAACCGGATATCTGCGGGAGACCGCTGGGCACGGACTCAGTCGGGAACCGAGGCTTTCAATGCATCCATCGATCATTGGCTAAAGGTTGGATTTGCGCAAGGAATAAAAATAAGTAATGAAAGTAACTCTTTATGCCCTATAAAAACCAAATCATCGCTAACTCGCTGCTCCTTTCATACAATGTGACTCTATAATACGTATTTAGTTCCGAGGAACAAAACTAGATCCGTACTGGGTTATTTCACCGGGATCTCCTCCTCCAACTTCGGGGTCAAAGCTAATATAGACGGGAGTCACTTCCCCTAGTCCTTCTCGGCCTAGTGGTGTAGGGGCCGCCAGCAGAGCCGCATCGGGGATTTCAAACTTCTATCGTCTCCGATTCCCTCTCTCCAATCCGAAACGACCTCACGCTACTCGGCTCTAAAGTCGCCATGGTGCGCTAAAGGCATTCTCTTGATCTCGGACTCGGACCGATTCACTTCAACTAGCCAATACAACGTAATGGCATCATCGATGTTCCATGGACGCTTATATACCTCTTCACGTATCCTCGAAGGAACTTAACAATAGTGAAGTAACATGCTCATCGAGTCATCTCGCATAAAGGAGGAAATCAAATCCGCCAATCGGCTGAAAAACGGCCTTCAGAAACCGCAACTTTCAAATTGTTTCAATCTTCCGGCAGCCTAAACAACTGCTTTTTCGTGATTTCGCTTTTCACTTCCTTTTATCAAATGTAACTAAGCTATTCCCTTAATACATTTTATATTTCGCTACAATATATATATATATATATATATATATATATATATATATATATATATATATATATATATATATATATTATTTTTTTAACTATTAAATAATTTTATAATTAAGTTATATTTATTAATAATATATTATACTTAAAATATTTAAAATAAAAAAATAATATTAAATAAATATTATTATATATTAAATATATATTTATGTACTCTGTATATATATTTTTTTATTTATACTTTTTCTAATTATTAAATATTTTTATAATTAAATTATGTTTATAAATAATATACTATACTTAAATATTTAAAATAAAAAAATAAAATTATATAAATATATATATATATATATATATATATATATATATATATATATATATATATATAATAACTATATATATTATTATTTATAATTTATTTAATTTTTAAATATTTTTATAATTAAATTATATTTTAAATAAGATACTATACTTAAAACATTTAAAATAAAAAAATAATATAAGTATATACATACATATATATATATATATATATATATATATATATATATATATATTTATTTATTTATATATAGCTATTTATTTTTTTATTTATAATTTATTTAATTACTACTTATTTTTATAATTAAATTATATTTATAAAATAATATACTATACTTAAAACATTTAAATTATATATATATATATATATATATATATATATATATATATATATATATTTATACTTATACTTAACTATTAAATATAAATGATCAACCCACGACCTGGTCGCCCAAACCATTTTCAAGTACAATAAGATCAACTTTGACTTCAAAAAGTCAAATCTCGGCCAAAAATAGCTTCATTTTCGACTAAAAACCAATTATGCACTAATGGGCCAATAACACCCGACAAAAAAAGTCAATCATCGTCAAAACGGTCAATCTTTCGACCTACGACAAACTCATCAACCAAATAAAGTCAATTTGATCAAAGTCAACTTGGTCAAAATAAATATTTTTCACCTAATGACCAATTCTCCTTCGACTTTCAAGTCAACTTTCGTAAAGTCAACTTTGGTCAAAATGGTCACCATTGTCGACTAACACGACAACTTCCACTCCAATGGATCAACTTTTTTGACTACAAAGTCATCTCGTCAATAACGGTCAATCCTCGAATTCATCACCAACTCATCGATTAAACATGTCAACTTTTCGAATCGCAAAAAGTCAATCCTTCGTCAAACGGTCAATTTTTACCCAACGACCAACCCATTCACTCCACAGCTCTACTTTCGATCACCAAAAGTCATCTTTTGATCAAAATGGCCAATTTTCGACCCAATTACCAACTCATCGACTAAATAGCACAACTTTCGACTAAAAGTCAACTCGTCAAAACAAATAACATTCCGGATCTAATTGCTGACTCACCTGCTCATTGACTGTACACTGGGGCCAAAATACTTCGACCAAAACTGTCAAATTGTATCAAACAGTCAACTCGACCCAATGCACCACAACAACACCGACCCAATGACTGATTCCACGACCCAAGACCAACCATCGACCTAATAGCTCTGCTTGACCGAAAAGTAAATTTTGAGTCAAAATACGACTCAATTCCCGATCCAATGACCACCATCCACTCAATCAGTTAATCTTCGACCAAAAAGTTAACTTTGGTCAAAATATTTCAATCCTTAACTCCAACGACAGTCCCATCGACCACACATGTCAACTTTCGACCAAACATACACCTTGGTCAAATACACTCTGACCGAAGAGCTCACTCAACCGAATCTGCTAACAAGTCAACTTTGACCAAAAAAGTCAACTGAGGTCAAATTATGGGTCAACTTTCGACCGATCAGTCAACTCGATCCAAAATACGATCAACCCGACCAGTAAAAAGTTAATTTACTCAAAAACGGTCAACTTCGACATAACGATCTCCCGTCAATCTAACGACTCAACTTTCGGACCAAAAAATTTAATTTTGGTCAAAAATAACTATTTTTTCGACCTAACGAGCACCCTTTCACCAAACAGTGTCAACTTTCACCAAAAAATAACTCAGGCTGTAACTTTGCCAATTTTGACCCAATGATCGACCTATCGACTCAAATCGTCAAATTTTCACCAAGAGCAATCCTTTAGGCCAAATTGTACACAATTCCGACCTTAACGACCACCGTTATCGACCCAACAAGTAATTTCCGACCGCAAGTCAACTTCGTCATAATTATCAATCCTTCGCACACCCATAACTGTCGTATCGACCCAACATGTCAATCTTCAACAAAAAGATAACTTTCGGTCAAAATGCAGGAATCCTCGACGGAACTAACCACAATCGCACCTAATCGATCGTCGTCCAAAAAGTCAATTCTGATCAAAATAGTAATTCTTTTGACGATAATCGCCAATTACCATACCCATTAGCGCTAACTTTCGAACAAAAAGCCAATTCTGGTCAAACTGGGTAACCTGGATCGAATGACCGCTTCTCCTTAATCGATCTAAAAGTGTCAACTTTCGACCAAAAGTCAATCTGTCAAAATGCACCACATCTCTCGACATACCGACCTAAATGCAACTTCGATGTAAAATGCATTCAATCTTTCATCCAACGGACGAACCCATCGAATCTCATCGCTAACTTTTCGACTCGCGAGTTAACATCAAGCCAAAAATAAGCTAATCCCCTCCCAATGACCCATCGACCTATCAATTCAATATGTCAACTTTCGACCAAAGTCAATTTTGCCTCAAAATTGTCAATTTCTTCGATCTAATCGACGTCTCCAATCGACCTAACAGTCAAATGTTCTTAACCAAAAGACAACTTCGGCCAAAAATCGTCAATCCTTAACTCCAATCTAATCAAACCCATCGGTCTAATACGCTCAACTTTCAATTGCTCGATTTCAAGATTAAAATATACTAATCTTCGACCTAATGACCAATTTTTTACCCTAGCAAAAAAAAAAAAAAAAAAAAAAAAAAAAAAAAAAAAAAAAAAGAACCAAATCTCGTCCAAAAACTACTTCGCCGATTGCGCTGGATCATGCCCTACCGATCACCCAATAAGACTATCTACTCGACCAAGTCAACTTTGCAATCAAAAATGATCAATCCTCGATCCAACGACACTAACCCATTTCTAATAAGTCAACATTCGACCAAAAATTTAATTTCGTCAAAATAAAAAATTTTCAATTAATGACCAATTATCACCCAATAAGTTAATCTCTCAATAAATCAACTTTACTCAAAATGATAAATACTTCGATCCAATGACAAACCTATGCACTCAATAGCAGTCAACTTCCACCAAAAGCTTTCAATTTTGGTCAAAATTAATTTTCGACCAAATGACCAATCCATCAATCCATACAGTCAACTCTGACTAAAAGTTAACTTCTGTCAAAATGCAATAATTTTTCGACTCCAATGACCAACCCATCGACCTACTGACAGTCATCTGACCAAAAAAGTCATCTTGAAAAACGGCCAACTTTCGATCCAATTACCAACATATGGCCAAATATGTCAACCTTCGATCAAAAAGTCAATCTCGGTCAAAATCTAATAATTTCATCCTAACTACTTTCCGTTAACCTACTGGTTAACTTCACCAAAATTCAATCTCGTCAAAATA
>JAKZJZ010000195.1:17500-22500 GCA_022702705.1 Papilionanthe hookeriana x Papilionanthe teres
AAATATATAAATATTTATAAATATATATATATGAATATATATATATATATATATATATATATATATATATATATATATATATATATATATATATATATATATATATATGTATGTATGTATGTATATTTAGTTATTTATAATTTTGTTAACTATTAAATATTTGTATAATTAAATTATATTAATAAATAATATACCATACTTAAAATATTTAAAATCAAAAATAATATTAAATAAAATTATATATATATATATATATATATATTTAACTATAGTTTATTTTATTATTAAATATTTTTATAACTAAATTATATTTATAAATAATATACTATACTTTAAACATTTAAAATAAAAAAATAATATTATACTAAAAAAATTATTTTTGTACATAATATACTATACTAAAAAAATTATATTTGTACATAATATACTGTACTAAATAAATTTAAAATAAAAAATTAATTTTACATAAATATAAATATATGTATATATATATATATATATATATATATATATATATATATATATATATATATATATATATATATATATATAAAGAAAAGAGCGTCTCGTGGCTCACTTCGCGTTGATATATCAAAATTTTACAAAATTGGGAGGGGAAGTGGAACCCGAAACTAAAAGAGTAAAAAATTACAACTAAACGCATCCATAAGAGTTCCAATTCCCTTAATACCAAAACGACGCCAAAAGAAGTTATAAACACCAAAACTTGTGTACTTGAAGAACAAAAAAGTCTAGCAATAGAGAGTATAACACATTCTTTAAATTGACCAACATAACATGCCGGAAGAAACATAGAGATCCCCACATGCGTCTGCACGATGACCGAGATCCTTCATTCCACGGCATCCGAAATCAAATCACGAAACTTTGAGGGTGTCGCCGAGATCCACATTAGTAAGGGGACCGACCCGCACCTCACAATGAAGGCCAACAACACAAAAGAAAAGAAAAACCGCAGCAGTATTCCGCATGATAGAAGAAGCAGAATTGAAAAATTCCAATATATATTAGAGCAGACAAAATTAAGCCAAAGCACCAAATAAAAACACTGTAATTATGTAATCAGAACTGCAAATTTGTGATAAAATGTTAAGTGCTGAAGCGTAGATGACAAAAAGGTGACAAATTTCTATGATACTAATAAGGATGGGGCATAGCTCAGACCAACGCGGGGAAGGCAACTAATCGGCAAAGGAAACCGGCATAAGAACCAGAATAATATACTGCGAGTTATATAAAAGATCCAAATTCATTTACATGTATATAACATATACATATAAATGAAATAATTGAACATAAATTGCGAAGCAGAGCAACGATTGAGGGGCAAAAATCAAGGAAGGCAACTCGAACATAGCAGGATAAGCCAAAAGGAATTGCCATCCCAAGAAAACCTGTTTGTTGGAGCATAAATAGCAGCAAACATATAAGATATAAATTGATAATCATAACCGTATATATGTTTAACTATATATATACGTTTATATATATATATATATATATATATATATATATATATATATATATATATATATATATATACATATACAAAGCGTATCAAAGCCAGGCACCAAGAAGGAGGATAAAGGAGGATAAATGACCTGGAAGTGTCAACACAGCACCAGGAAACCTCCAGCAAGAAATTCCATATATCAAAGAGGGGACCAAAAGCCTGTGAGTTCCATAGATAAAAATGAAAGTATATATATTGATATAGCTATATATATATATATATATATATATATATATATATATATATATATATATATATATATATATATATATATATATAACTATCAAAATAAAAATATATCTATACCTAAGTATAAATATATAGGCTTGCAAGGAAACCGGCAAAGGAGGAGATAAGCAGCTAGCTAGAAATCAGCACAATAGAGCAGAAAGGAACATAAGCCATATTTATAAAAAGACTATCTATATATATATCTTTATATCTATGTATAAAAATTATAGTTATATAACTATATATATATAGTTAAATATATATATATATATATATATATATATATATATATATATATATATATATATATATATATATATATGTTTATATAACAAAACTTTAGGGATGTATACAATAGATATAAGCAAATATATATATAGAAGACCAAAAAATATATGAATCCCGATAAAGATGGCAAACAAAAGTACTCTACGTGCCGTGACGAAGGAAAGGGCCATCGAAATTATCCCCGGTAATTAAAATTTTTAAAGCGAGGGCGGGAGTCTACCAACCACAATTTGTTTATTTGAGGAACCAAGCCTAGCAAGCCGATTAGCGGATCTCGTTTTCTTTGCGATAAATGAACCGGTGAGCAATGTTGAAGTGAGAAGTAATAAGTTTAATGCGGTTAACATAATAAATAATCTCCCATGGCACAACCGACCCTCATTAAAGCATTCATAAAGAATGGTGCAATCAGTCTCAACTTCAACAAACCTCCATTTCATATAATATGAAATGGAAACAGATCATAAAAGAGCACGAGCTTCAGCTTCCAAGGGAGAATCGAATGGAACGGCAAACCCCAATACCGGCAAGATCCGGCCTCCAATGTTACCAACCAATATGAGGAGTCCTCCATCGCACCGGAGTTGGGAGTTGCGAGGCCCTCACCGGACCATTAGCGATAGGTTCACTAAGCAAAAAATAAGAAATGCCAGAGAAGAAATCTCCTTTCAAACCACCGATCTTGTGAACTCTATTGCTATAAGCAATAATATTGGAGACAACAGTATCATAAGACACAAAATTAGAAGCGTGCTTTATCTCGTTGCGGGCCATCCAAATAAACCAACAACAAATAAAAGGGTAAATTTGTAAGAAATGTTTCGTCAGTCGGTCGAGATTGCATAAACTAGAAGTAGAGAGTAAGTCCCGAGCGGGAGTGATAGCGGTGCCAAACCGAATGCCCCCTTTCCTCCATATAGCCAAAGTAAAAGGGCGGGAGAAGAAAATGTGATCGAGAGACTCTTCATCGACATGACAAAACACACAACGAGACGCAAGACGCAAGCCTTTAAGTTTGAGAATGGCATCGCGAGGAAGGCATCGATGGAAAATTCTCCGTGCCGAAAATGACATAGAAGGAGTTAAAGCGGGCGACCGGATACGCTTACTCCAAGAGACATCCCGAAAGTGGTGTAAAGAATAATAAATTGATTTAGAGATGGAGCCGAAGATGCACGTTTTGCCATAGGAAGGTCCGACTTGTGAGGTTCAAAAGGAATAGTAGAAATATATCCGGCCGTTTCCACCCCACCAATTGATTAAGAAGAGCCGTATTCAATGCCCATCCAACCACGTGTGAGAAACAGATCAAATTACTATCAATGAAGCTCCCCATAACTAAGGAAATATGGGCCCAGGAATCATGCCAAAAGGAGATATATCCACCACCCACCTCCCAAAAATGAGGTCTTTAGCCCGATCCCGAATATGAAGGAGCCTCTTCCACATAGTGGAATCTCCCTTCTTCAAGTAACTAAGGCGGGGTGAGAATGTTTACAATATTTCTTGCTCATGAAATCCGCCCACAAAGATTCACCCGCCGAAAATTAAGCCGATGTTTAAAAAGATTGATTTCGTAGATATGATGAAGCTCGCAAATCCTGACCTCACCTCCACTTGTGAGTTTACGAGACCTTCTTCCAAGAAAACCATTTCCTCCCTGAATAGACCCCATACAATAAAAATTTATTAAAACACCTCTCGAGGGCCGTCTGCGTGGTTTTCTTGATAGAAAGAACCTGTAACCCATAGAGAGGCATGCTTTGCAATATACTCCTAAGCACAGTAACACGTCCGCCAAAGGATAAATAGGTATTCTTCCAATCATTAATCCACAACTTAATTTTTTCCACAACCTCATCCAATTGCGTCTGTTTCATCCGATGATATATATATATATATATATATATATATATATATATATATATATATATATATATATATATATATATATATAGTTATTTATAATTTTGTTTACTATTAAATATTTTTATGATTAAATTATATTTAAAAACAATATACTATACTTAAAATAATTAAAATAAAAAATTATATTAAATAAATTTAAATATATATAGGTATATTTATATACCTATATATATTTTTAATAATAATTTATTTCATTAATAAATATTTTTATAATTAAATTATATTTATAAAAAATATATTATACTTTAAACATTTAAAATAAAAAAATAATATTATATATATATATAACTATATATATATATATATTTATTTATAAATTATTTAATTATTAAATATTTTTATAATTAAATTATATTTATAAATATTATACTATACTTAAAACATTTAAAAAATAAATTATATAAAAATCAATTTTGCTCAAAATTCATCAATTTTCAAACTCTTTAACCGCCTCATTGACCTAATTAGGTCAAATTTTGACCAAAAGACAACTTTAATACATGAAATTGTCAATCCTTAACCCAATGACCAACCCATCGACCCTAATATGTCGACTTTTGACCCCAAAAGTCAATTTTGATTAAAATAGTCAAATTTTAACTTAATGACCAATTTTCGACCGAGTAAACCAATCTCGACCAAAAGTCGACTTTGGTCAAGATGGTTAATCTATTGACCTAATGCCTGACCCATCGACCCAATAAGACATCTTTCGAACAAAAGTCAACTTTCAGTCAAAATGGTCAATCCTTCGACCCAATGACCAGCCCATCGGCCTAATATGTCAACATTTGACCAAAAAGTCAATTTTGGTCAAAATAAATAATTTTTGAATTACATGATCCAATAAGTCAATCTCTTACCAAAAAGTTAACTTTGGTCAAAATGGTCAATCCTCGATTCAATGACAGACCTATTGACTAATAGATCAACTTTGACCAAAAAGCCAATTTCAAAATAATCAATTTTCGAATTAATGACAATTTATTGACTTAATAAGTTAATCTCACCAAAAGTA
>JAKZJZ010000195.1:27500-32500 GCA_022702705.1 Papilionanthe hookeriana x Papilionanthe teres
AAAAATATAATTTAATCATAAAAATATTTAATAGTTAAATAAATAATAAATAAATAAATATATATGTGTATAAATAAATTTATATATTTATATATACAAATTTATATAATATTATTTTTTTATTTTTAAATATTTTTAGTCTAATATATTATTTTTAAATATAATTTAATTTTAAAAATATTTAATAGTTAAAAAAATATATATATATATATATATATATATATATATATATATATATATATATATATATATATATATATATATATATATATATATGTATATAATATTATTTTTTTATTTTAAATATTTTAAGTATAGTATATTATTTAAAAATATAATTTAAATTTAAAAATATTTAATAGTTAAATAAATTATAAATAAAAATAAAAATCTAAATATAAATATATGTATATGTAAATATATATATATATATATATATATATATATATATATATATATATATATATATATATAATATTATTTTTTTATTCTTAATGTTTTAAGTATAGTTTATTATTTATAAATATAATTTAATTATAAAAATATTTAATAATTAAATAAGTTATAAAGAAAAATATTAGGTCAATGGGTTTCATTATTAGGTCAAGTGATTTGACCATTTCGACTCAAAGTTCACTTTTTCGTCGTAGATTAACTTATCGGTCAATAAATTGTCATTAATTCAAAAATTGACTATTTTGAATCGGCTTTTTCGTCAAAAGTCGACTTATCGGTCAATCGTTTGTCTATCGAATCAAGTGATCGACCATTTCGACCAAAGTTAACTTTTTTGCAAGAGATCGACTTATCGGGTCATTAATTCAAAAATTATTTATTTTCACCAAAATCGACTTTTCGTCAAATGTCGACATATTAGTGCCAATGGGCCGGTCATCGGATCAAGGATCGACCATTTCGACCAAAGTCGACTTTTTGTTCAAAAGATGTCTTATCGGGTCAATGGGTCAGGCATTAGGTCAAAGATTAACCATCTCGACCAAAGTCGACTTTTTGGTCGTAGATCGGTTTACCTTGGCCAAAAATCGGTCATTAAGTTAAAATTCGACTATTTTAATCAAAATCGACTTTTGGGTCAAAAGTCGACATATTGGGTCAATGGGTTGGTCATTGGTTAAGGATCGACAATTTCGACTAAAGTTGTCTTTTGTCAAAATTCGACCTAATTAGGTCAATGAGGCGGTTAAGGTCAAAATCGACAATTTTCGAGCAAAATCGATTTTTATATAATTTATTTTTTAAATGTTTTAAGTATAAGTATAATATTTATAAATATAATTTAATTATAAAAATATTTAATAATTAAATAATTTATAAATAAATATATATATATATATAGTTATATATATATATAATATTATTTTTTTATTTTAAATGTTTAAAGTATAATATATTTTTTATAAATATAATTTAATTATAAAAATATTTATTAATGAAATAAATTATTATTAAAAATATATATAGTATATAAATATACCTATATATATTTAAATTTATTTAATATAATTTTTTATTTTAATTATTTTAAGTATAAGTATATTGTTTTTAAATATAATTTAATCATAAAAATATTTAATAGTAAACAAAATTATAAATAACTATATATATATATATATATATATATATATATATATATATATATATATATATATATATATATATATATATATATCAGGATGAAACATACGCAATCGGATGAGGTTGTGGAAAAAAATTAAGTCATGGATTAATGATCGGAAGAATACCTATTTATCCTTTGGCGACGTGTTACCGTGCTTAGAGTATATTGCAAAGCATGCCTCTCTATGGGTTACAGTTCTTTCTATCAAGAAAACCACGCGTACGGCCCTCGAGAGGTGTTTTAATAAATTTTTATGGGCCGGGGTCTATTCAGTGAGGAAATGGTTTTCTTGGAAGAAGGTCTCGTAAACTCACAAGTGGAGGTGGGCCGGGATTTAAGCAAGCTTCATCATATCTCTCGAAATCAATCTTTTTAAACACCGGCTTAATTTTCGGCGGGGTGAATCTTGTGGGCGGATTTCATGAGCAAGAAATATTGTAAACATTCTCACCCCGCCTTAGTTACTTGGAAGAAGGGAGATTCCACTATGTGGAAGAGGCTCCTTCATATTCGGGATCGGGCTAAAGACCTCATTTTTTGGGAGGTGGGTGGTGGATATATCTCCTTTTGGCATGATTCCCGGGCCCATATTTCCTTAGTTATGGGGAGCTTGCCGATAGTAATTTGATCGTTTCTCACACGTGGTTGGATGGGCATTGAATACGGCTCTTCTTAATCAATTGGTGGGGTGGAAACAAATCAGATATATTTCTACTATTCCTTTTGAACCTCACAAGTCGGACCTTCCTATGGCAAAACGTGCATCTTCTGGCTCCATCTCTAAATCAATTTATTATTCTTTACACCACTTTCAGGATGTCTCTTGGAGTAAGCGTATCTGGTCGCCTGCTTTAACTCCTTCTATGTCATTTTTGGCCTGGAGAATTTTCCATCGATGCCTTCCCTGCGATGCCATTCTCAAACTTAAAGGCTTGCGTCTTGCGTCTCGTTGTGTGTTTTGTCATGTCGATGAAGAGTCTCTCGATCACATTTTCTTCTCCTGCCCTTTTACTTTGGCTATATGGAGGAAAGGGGGCATTCGGTTTGGCACCGCTATCACTCCCGCTCGGACTTACTCTCTACTTCTAGTTTATGCAATCCCGACCGACGACGTAAACATTTCTTACAAATTTACCCTTTTATTTGTTGTTGGTTTATTTGGATGGCCCACAACGAGATAAAGAACGATTCTAATTTTGTGTCTTATGATACCGTTGTCTCCAATATTATTGCTTATAGCAATAGAGTTCACCAGATCGGTGGTTTGAAAAAAGATTTCTTCTCTGGCATTTCATATTTTGCTGCTAGTGAACCTAACGCTAATAGTCCAGCGAGGGCCTCGCAATTCCCAATCCTGGTGCGATGGAGGACTCCTCATATTGGTTGGTAACATTGGAGGCCGGATCTTGCCGGTATTGGGGTTTGCCGTTCCATTCCGATTCTCCCTTGGAAGCCGAAGCTCAGTGCTCTTTTTATATCGTTTCCATTTCATATTATATGAAATGGAGGTTTGTTGAAGTTGAGACTCGATTGCACCATTCTTTATGAATGCTTTAATGAGGGTCGGGTTGTGCCATGGGAGATTATTTATTATGTTAACCGCATTAAACTTATTACTTCTCACTTCAACATTGCTCACCGGTTCATTTATCGCAAAGAAAACAGATCCGCTAATTGGCTTGCTAGGCTTGGTTCCTCAAATAAACAAATTGTGGTTGGTAGACTCCCGCCCCCCGCTTTAAAAATTTTAATTACCGGGGATAATTTCGATGGCCCTTTCCTTCGTCACGGCACGTAGAGTACTTTTGTTTGCCATCTTTATTGGGATTCATATATTTTTTGGTCTTCTATATATATATTTGCTTATATCTATTGTATACATCCCTAAAGTTTTGTTATATAAACATATATATATATATATATATATATATATATATATATATATATATATATATATATATATATATATATTTAACTATATATATATAGTTATATAACTATAATTTTTTATACATAGATATAAAGATATATATATAGATAGTCTTTTTATAAATATGGCTTATGTTCCTTTCTGCTCTATTGTGCTGATTTCTGCTAGCTGCTTATCTCCTCCTTTGCCGGTTTCCTTGCAAGCCTATATATTTATACTTAGGTATAGATATATTTTTATTTTGATAGTTATATATATATATATATATATATATATATATATATATATATATATATATATATATATATATATATATATATAGCTATATCAATATATATACTTTCATTTTTATCTATGGAACTCACAGGCTTTTGGTCCCCTCTTTGATATATGGAATTTCTTGCTGGAGGTTTCCTGGTGCTGTGTTGACACTTCCAGGTCATTTATCCTCCTTTATCCTCCTTCTTGGTGCCGTTGGTTTGATATGCCTCTTTATATATATATATATATATATATATATATATATATATATATATATATATATATATATATATATATATATAAACGTATATATATAGTTAAACATATATACGGTTATGATTATCAATTTATATCTTATATGTTTGCTGCTATTTATGCTCCAACAAACAGGTTTTCTTGGGATGGCAATTCCTTTTGGCTTATCCTGCTATGTTTGAGTTGCCTTCCCTTGATTTTTGCCCCTCAATCGTTGCTCTGCTTCGCAATTTATGTTCAATTATTTCATTTATATGTATATGTTATATACATGTAAATGAATTTGGATCTTTTATATAACTGCAGTATATTATTCTGGTTCTTATGCCGGTTTCCTTTGCCGATTAGTTGCCTTCCCCGCGTTGGTCTGAGCTATGCCCCATCCTTATTAGTATCATAGAAATTTGTCACCTTTTTGTCATCTACGCTTCAGCACTTAACATTTTATCACAAATTTGCAGTTCTGATTACATAATTACAGGTTTTTATTTGGTGCTTTGGCTTAATTTTGTCTGCTCTAATATATATTGGAATTTTTCAATTCTGCTCTTCTACTCGCGGAGTACTGCTGCGGTTTTTCTTTTCTTTTGTGTTGTTGGCCTTCATTGTGAGGTGCGGGTCGGTCCCCTTACTAATGTGGATCTCGGCGACACCCTCAAAGTTTCGTGATTTGATTTCGGATGCCGTGGAATGAAGGATCTCGATCATCATCGCAGCATGCCGCATGTGGGATCTCTATGTTTCTTCCAGCATGTTATGTTGGTCAATTTAAAGAATGTGTTATACTCTCTATTGCTAGACTTTTTTGTTCTTCAAGTACACAAGTTTTGGTGTTTATAACTTCTTTTTGGCGTCGTTTTGTATTAAGGGAATTGGAACTCTTATGGATGCGTTTAGTTGTAATTTTTTACTCTT
>JAKZJZ010000195.1:35000-40000 GCA_022702705.1 Papilionanthe hookeriana x Papilionanthe teres
TTTAAGTATAGTATATTATTTATAAATTTAATTTAAATAAATATAATTTAACCAAAAAGTGAACTTCGTCAAAATGATAATCTCGACCCAATGATAAACCCATTGACTCAATATTTTCATTTATAATTTATTTAATTATTAAATATTTTTATAACTAAATTATATTTATAAATAATATACTATACTTAAAACATTTAAAATAAAAAAATACTATTATATATATATATATATATTTATTTATATAAACATATATTTATATTTTATTTATAATTTATTTAACTATTAAAAATTTTTTTATTTAAATTATATTTATAAATAATATACTATACTAAAAAAATTTAAAATAAAAGAATAATATTATATAAATTTATATATATATATATACATACCATTTCGACCAAAGTTGATTTTTTGGTCAAAAGTCAATCTATCAAGTTAATGAATGGTCATTATGTCAAAAATCGATTATTTTGACTAAAATTGACTTTTTGGTCAAAGGTCGTCCTCTTGGGTCAATGTGTTTGTTATTGGGTGAATGATTGATTATTTTGACAAAAATTAACTTTTTGGACGAGGATCGAGTTATTTGGTCATTAATCGGTCATTAGGTCAAAATCGACTATTTTGACCAAATTTGAATTTTTGGTCAAAAGTTAACCCATTGGGTTAACGGGGAGGTCATTGGTTCAGAAATTGACCATTTTGACCAAAGTTGACTTTTTGGTCAAAAGTCGACATATTTGCCAATGTGTTGGTAATCGGATCAAGAAGTCGACCGCTTTTTTCCAAAGATGACTTTTTTTGGTCAAAAGTTGACTTATTAGGTCAATGGGTTTGTCAATGGGTAAAAAATTTACCATTTTGGCCAAAGTTAACATTTTGGTCAAAGGTTAACCTATTGGGTCAATGGGTGGTCATTCGGTCAAAAATTAACTATTTCGACTAAAATCGGCTTTTGGTCAAAAGTCGACTCTATTGGGTCTATAGGTTTGTCATTGGATCAAGTATTTATCATTTTGACTAAAGTCGATTATTTGGGTCGGAGATTAACTTATCGGGTCAATAATTGGTCATTAATTCAAAATTTTTTTATTTTCGACCGAAATTAAATTTTTGGTCAAATGTCGATCTATTAGCCAATAGGTTAGTCATTGGGTCAAGGATTGATCATTTTGAGCAAAGTTGACTTTTTGGTCAAAAGATGTCCTATTGGGTCAATGGGTTGGGCATAGGTCAAAGATTAACCATCCTGACCAAAGTTGACTTTTTGGATCGAGATTGGTTTACTGGGTAAAAAATTGGTCATTAGGTCAAAATTGACTATTTTAATCAAAATTGACTTTTTGGTTAATGTTGACATATTGGGTCAATGGGTTGGCCATTGGGTTAAGGATCGACAATTTTGATAAAGTTGTCTTTTGTTTAAAATTTGACCTATTTAGGTCAATTAGGCGGTCAGTAGATCAAAAATTGACAATTTTGAGCAAAATCGACTTTTTTGGTCAAAAGTCGACATATTGGGTCAATAGGTTGGTCATTGGGTCGAGGATTAACTATTTTAGCCAATGTTAACTTTTTAGTCAAAAGTTAACAAATTGGATCAATGGGTTGGTCATTGGATGAAAGATCGACCATTTTCATCGAAGTCGCATTTAGGTCATTGTGTCGAAATCGACCATTTTGACCCAATTTGACTTTTTGGTCAAAAGTCGACCTTTTGGGTCAATTAGGTGGTCATTAGGTCAAAAATTGCCAATTTTGACCAAAATTGGCTTTTTTGTTCAAAAGTCGATCTATCGGGTAAATAATTGGCAATTATGTAAAAAAATTACTATTTTGATCAAAATTGACTTTTTGGACAAAAGACGATCTATTGGGTCGGTGGGTTGGTTATTAGGTCAAGGATTTACCATTTTGACCAAAGTTATCTTTTTGTTCAAAGGTTGACATGTTGGGTCAATGGGATTGTCATTGTGTCGAAGGATCGATAATTATAACCAAAGTCGACTTTTTGGTCGGAGATTTACTTATCGGGTCAATAATTGGTCATTAGGTCAAA
This sequence comes from Papilionanthe hookeriana x Papilionanthe teres, assembly GCA_022702705.1. Classification (NCBI taxonomy): domain Eukaryota; kingdom Viridiplantae; phylum Streptophyta; class Magnoliopsida; order Asparagales; family Orchidaceae; genus Papilionanthe; species Papilionanthe hookeriana x Papilionanthe teres. The sequence goes on from JAKZJZ010000195.1 coordinate 37,060, forward strand.
AATTGTCTATTTTGACCTAAAAAATTGCTCTTGGTCAAAATTTGACCAATTTACTCAATGGGTTGATCATTGGGTCAAAATCGACCATTTTCACCTAAGTCGACTTTTTGGTCAAAAGTTGACCTATTTGGTCAAAGGGTGGTCATTAGGTCAAAAAATAATTATTTTGACCAAAATTAAATTTTTGGTCAAAAGTTGAGTCATTGGGTCAACGGGGAGGTCATTATGTCAGAAGTTGACCATTTTGACTAAAATTAACTTTTTTTGGTCAAAAGTTGATCTATTTTGGTCAAAAGTTGACTTATTGGTCAAAAGTTGACTTATAATTTGACCTAAGTTGACTTTTTGGTCAAAAGTTGACTTATTGGGTCAATTGGTGGCTCTTCAGTCAAAAATTAACTATTTGACCAAAATTGATTATTCTGGTCGAAAGTCGACATATTGGGTCAATGGGTTTGTCATTGGGTTAAGGATTGAATATTTTGACCAAAGTTAACTTTTTGGTCAGAGATTAACTTATTGAGTGAATAATTGGTCATTAGATCAAAAATTAACTATTTTGACCAAAATTTACTTTTCGGTTAAAAACCGACCTATTGGGTCAATGGGTTGGTCTTTGGTCAATGGGGTGGTCATTGGGTCAGAAATTGGCTATTTTGACCAAAGATTACTTTTTGGTCAAAAGTTGACCTATTTTGACCCAAATTGAATTTTTGGTCAAAAGTTGACCTATTAGATCGACGAGGGTGGTCATCGGGTCGATATTGATCTATTTTGACCAAAGTCGACTTTTGGTCAAAAGTTGACTCATTTGGTCGATGAGTTGGTAATTGGGTCAAGAATCGACCATTTTGATCAAAGATGACTTTTTGGTCGAAAGTAGACCTATTGGGTAAATGGGTTGGTCATTGGGTTGATAATTGACCATTTTGACCAGAAGTTGACTTTTTGGTCAAAAGTTGACATATTTGATCAATGAGTTGGTAATTGGGTCAAGAATCGACCATTTTGACCGAAGATGACTTTTTAGTCGAAAAGTTGATCTATTGGGTCGATAGGTTAGTCATTGTGTCAAAAATTGACCATTTTGACCAAAGTTGACTTTTTGTTCAAAAGTTGACTTATGGGGTCGAAAGGGTGGTCATTAGGTCAAAAAATGACTATTTTGACCAAAATTGACTTTTTGGTCAAAAATTGACCTATTTAGTTAATGAGTTTGTCATTGGGTCGAGGATTGACCATTTTGACCAAAGTTGACTTTTTCGTCGAAGATCGATTATTGGGTCTATAATTGGTTTTTAATTCAAAAATGATTTATTTTGACCAAGATTGACTTTTTGGTCAAAAGTTGACTTATTAGTGCTTAATGGTTTGGGCATTAGGTCATGAATTGATCATTTATATTTAATAGTTAAGTAAATTATAAATATATATATATATATATATATATATATATATATATATATATAATTTAAATGTTTTAAGTATAGTATATTATTTATAAATATAATTTAATTATAAAAATAAGTAGTAATTAAATAAATTATAAATAAAAAAATAAATAGCTATATATAAATAAATATATATATATATATATATATATATATATATATATATATATATATATGTATGTATATACTATATTATTTTTTTATTTTAAATGTTTTAAGTATAGTATCTTATTTAAAAATATAATTTAATTATAAAAATATTTAAAAATTAAATAAATTATAAATAATAATATATATATAGTATATATATATATATATATATATATATATATATATATATATATATATATATATATATTTATATAATTTTATTTTTTTATTTTAAATATTTTAAGTATAGTATATTATTTATAAACATAATTTAATTATAAAAATATTTAATAATTAGAAAAAGTATAAATAAAAAAATATATATAGAGGTACATAAATATATATTTGTATATATAATAATATTTATTTAATATTATTTTTTTATTTTAAATATTTTAAGTATAATATATTATTAATAAATATAACTTAATTATAAAATTATTTAATAGTTAAAAAAATAATATATATATATATATATATATATATATATATATATATATATATATATATATATATATATTTTAGCAAAATATAAAATGTATTAAGGGGACAAAAGTTTAGTTACATTTGATAAAAGGAAGTGAAAGCAAATCACCAAAAAGTAGTTGTTTTAGGTACTCGAAGAGAAATTGAAACATTTGAAAGTTGCGAGTTTTGAAGCCGTTTTTCAAGCCGATTGGTCGGTTGATTTCCCTCCCTATGCGGATGACTCCGATAGATCGTTACTTCCTTTGTTAAGTCCTTCAAGGATCCGTGAAGGTATATAAGCATCCATGGAACATCGGTAATGCCATTCATTATATTGACTAGTTGAAGTGAATCGGATTCCATCCGGATAAGAGAATGCCCACCGGCCTTAGCGGACTTTAGAGCCCGAATGGCAGCAGTCATTTCCAGATTGGAGAGGAGAATCGGAGACAATAGAAGTTTGAAATCCCCACGGTAGTTTACCTTGGTGGTTTCTACACACACCACCACAACCGGAAGAATAGGGGGAATAACTCCCATCTATATTAACTTTGACCCAAGAAGTGGAGGGAGGGATCCAGTGAAATAATTTAATTTGGATCCTAGTTTTGTTCCTCAATTCATCCGTATTATAAGTCCCGTGTATGAAGGAGCAGCGGTTAGCAATGATTTGGTTTATAGAACATAAAGAGTTCTCATACTTATTTTTATTCCTTGCCATCCATACAAACCACCAAATGATCGATGGATACATTGAAAGCCTCGGTTCCGACCTAATCAGCCCAACAAGTCCTCCACGGATATCCAGGTTCCTGAAGTGATGTGAAAGTTGAAAATGTTCCGGCACTCTATTCCATACCTCCCTAACCACG
>JAKZJZ010000195.1:42500-66699 GCA_022702705.1 Papilionanthe hookeriana x Papilionanthe teres
AGAAGTGTTTTGGTTTAGAGAAAATCTTAAAATCCAAGTGTCTTTAATATTTTAGTTAAAAGAAATCTTAAAGTCGATTAAACGAACCAATTAAGATCCCACGGTTCCATCATCCCGACACCGTTATTTTCGTCGAATTTACTTAGTCCGGATGAATTTGTCAAACTCAACCGAATGAGTTCCACACTTTCATTTTGACCAGTCGGAAATCCCGTTAGCAACACGTGGACTACATCATCCGAGGTATTCCCGATCATTCATCGAGACGTTTTAATTTAGTTGCGATTATAGTTTTGTTGTTCTCTTTGTGATTAAATTTTGAGTTGTTTTATATTTTGGGATGTTGTGGCGGTGAATTTTATCTTGCAATGAATTTTAATTTAGTTTTGGTTTCAGTTTAGGGACTATCCTAAAGGTTTTGGTTTTCATGCAACAGTTTTGTTTATCATGCAAGAAAAAGTAAAGTACATTGTTTGTAAGTAAATTGCAATAAAGTAAATTGCAACAAAATAAAAGTGTACCTGGAGGGTCTTCTCGTCATCCCAAGCTGCACTTGAAACACATGTTAAGGCATTTAAATATTTCAACAAGTACCTAGGTAAAGCTAAGGGAAGGGTTTTGGTTGTCTACCAAATTCCTAATCCTGTAACTAGTCATGTCCTATGACGTCTAGGTCGTTGGTTTGGTTTAAGGATGATTTTCTTCATCAAAGAACAATTAAATTCGGTTGTTCTTCTAAAACATCCCGTCATATTGAGGAAGTGTTTAGGACAAGTCCTAAACATCTTTTCAATACTTCTGGGATTATTTTGAGTCCAAGTAAATTTAGTTGCACAGGTGAATTAATCATCCAGGAGTTTAGTTAAACTTTGTCTCTTGCTCAGTGAACTTGGGTATTTGATTACCTGATGAATGAAGTGACAATCTCACTTAATACCCTATTTAAGAGTTATAATAATTAAAACCTTTAAGGGCAAGTTGGTTTATCAAGATTTTTAATCATTCTTAATTTGAGGTTTGAGTTAATGGTTTAAAGTGTTTTAATTTAATTATGAGGTTTTAATTAATAATTTTAGGTTTGGAATAATGTTCAAATTATTTTAGATTTAAATCATTAAATTATCTTGGTATTTCAAATTGATATTTATGTTTTAAATTCACTTAGATAGAAAGAGGTGTTGAAATTATTGATATGTTTTGATTTAACTCTTAATGATTTCATTTAGGTTTGTTGTTAAATGATTTTAATTTAATTTAATTCAATTTGATTTTAATTAAATTAAATTAAATTAAATTAAATTAAATTAAATTAAATTTAATTTTAATTTTAATTTTGATTTTAGTTTAATTTTAATTTTAATTTAATTTTAATTTCAATATTTTAAATTTAATTTAATTTAATTTGTAGTGTTAGTTGTTAATTTAGATTATTATTTTAATTTTTAATTAAGAATTAAATATTGTTAAAGTGACTTATTTAGGGATTTTTAAATTAAAGAATAAATATCCTCTTAATAATATCCCTATTTTAATAAGTCCAAATTTAAAATATATTCCTTCCAAAATTTAAATTATTTAATTAATTAAAGTTTCATTTTGATATTTTCAAAGTGTTTAATGGGTTCCTACCCTTTTAATTTCCCTAAGTTTCAATCATCCAAGAGAAAATTAAAATCAAATATTTTACCCTCCATTTTGATTAAACCTAAAGTTTTAATTAAGGGTTAAAATTTTTAATTACCTTTATGCCCTTTTAAGCTTATTTATTTCATAACTCACTAAATTGAGCTCAAATGAATTTGAAAGTTTTATGTCACCTCACTCACATGTCAATTAAGACATTAGAGGAGAAAATGTGATTTTTTTTAATTTAATTTATTTATATAATTATTTTTAGTAGAAAATAAGGGTTTTCAAAGAAAATTCAACAACATGACCACGAAAAGGTTTCTGTCCTTAAGAAAATTATGCAATGTTGCTAATGACTAGAGGACCACTTCGACCAATTTTTGTGATTTTTTTAATTATATTTTATTTATTATAATTATTTTGAATTTTTGAGTATTAATTAATTTTAAAATAAAATAAAAGTTAAAAAATAGATTTTATATTTTTCTTAAATTCCTCTAACCTCAAAGAGTCCAAAGAAACAAATTTTATAATTTTATAATTTTTCTTTGATTTATTAGAATTATTTTAGTGAAAAAGGCTAAAAACTCATTTTTAATATTAAAAATTGCATTAAGCCTTTAAAATTCAATATCTTATCCTAGGGACTTCGGAAAAATATTTGGTTTGTTCCTAAGTGATTAGGAGTCAAAATGTGACATTTTTATGATTTTTAATATTTTTGTGATTTTTATTATTTTTTAATTATTAAAATATTGTGAAAAATCAACTTTTTTAGAAAATTCTAATTTTAATTTTCCTGAACTCCTCTGATATCAGAGAAGCTCCAAAACCATTTTTGTGAATTTTTGAAAAGTATTTTTGGTGTTATAAATTTTTAAAGTTTAATTTTAGTTATGTGACTTAATTAATCCATTTAGTGGGGTTAAACATTTCCAATTGATTCCAAATTTTTGTGTGAGGTCTCCACTAATCCTAAAGATCAGTGGAGAATTTTTTCCAAGTTCTTTTGATGTGTGGTTAACCCTAATTAATTAAAGTTCAGTTTTAGGGGTTTGGGCCGATTAAGGTTGATATAAATGAATTAACTCAAAATATATTTTTCATAGAGTCCTCTAGTCCTAAGAAACATCACCAAATTTTTGTAGAATTTATTTTACAACATGCTAATTATTGGAATTAAAATACCTAAAACGGTGACATAAATTTGAGAATTCAATAACTTTTCACGGAGATGGTCTACGGCCTTGAAAAATTCAGGGAATGTTCCCGAGATCGGAGGCTTCGAAAGTATGGTCTCATGCCATGGTGAATTATCTATGCAAATGAAGAATCAAAATACCGAAAACGAGTAAATAAATTATTAAAAATAAAATACTCATCCAATTAATTTGATTTCTTTTCCACATTATTCTCCTCTCGTTCACTTCGAGCGAAGAGTGTATTTTTATTTTATTTTTGTGATTTTTCTATGCAAAGATATGAATTTTCTAAGTTCCGGGTATTTAATTAATTCGGAAAATACCACTAATTTCCTACTTATCCACGCGGCGCCGCGTCAACCTCGGCAGATCCGAAGCCCCTACGTGTCGCGCTCCCATTCGACGCAGCCACTTGAGTCAGTAGCCACACATCCCGTGGTTCATGTACCATTGCGCCGTCCGACTTGATCTCGACCGTCTGCTCGATACACGCGCGATCCAACGGCTCCTGGTCATCGTCTACGACTGGTGTGCACCCGTGACCGTCCACACTAAAACCACAAGATCTCACTCGATTCTCAATGGATTTTCGTGTTCTTATGCTCTATGGATTCGTCTCGAAGATATGAACACATCCATATGGTTTATAGGCTACGAAATTAACTTAAACAAAATGGAGAATCGCCGGAAGCTCGGGAGGAAGAGTGAGTTCATACCTTTGCTCGGAGAAGTGAAGCTTCGATCCGAGAGTTGTGTCACCTTCGATCGAGTCCGTGCAAGCTCCGGATGAAGTCTCCGGCTGCTGTGGAATTGTCTAGGTATGAAAGTGACCAAGGCCGATCACAAAGCTTGGAGGCCGGAAGCAATGGATGGCCCGGTGAGGGGGCTTTTGCTTCGGGAACTTCTCCTCTTGGTCCGAGTGAAGGTGTAGGATCAATCAATTTGGGGATCGGCTCACCGTGGTGAAGTGTCCTATATTTTGGGTGGAATTTCAACTCAGAAATCGAGCTCGTTAATGGGGATTAGTGGCAAAGGAACATTGGGGATCAACTCGCTCCAGGTTAGGAGAGGGTCCCGGAGCAATTTTGGCGAGTTTCCTTAAGGTTTGGTTCATCTCTTCCTTTGGCCGAGAGGTGGTGTTGTTTAAATAAGAATGGCTAGAGGGCTTCCCAGGGGGGTTTGAAGACTGGGATCAGCTGCTCAGGGCAAGGGAAGAGCAGCCATGGTGGCCATTTAGGTTGGGACAACTCAGCAAGGGGGAATTGAATTTTTTGGCTCACAAGGAGCTCTCGGCCATGGTGTTTTCCGGTGGCTGTGGTGGCTGGCCGGCCAGGGTCAGGTCACCATCCTAATCAGGAGGGTCGGGGCTTGAATTTGGTGAACTCAATTGGCTTTGGACATGTGTAAAGTGGTTTGATTTAAATGGTATGGGGAAAGGGCTATTTTAGGCTTGGTTTGGTCAACTCATGCAAATGGGTTGGTTGCACCCTCCCATGACCTGATTTTGGGCTTAGGGTATCATTTGGGTCAGCTGAATTGGAGTGGTGAAGTCTCCATCCATGGTGAGGTGTCTAAGCATGGTTTAGAGTGTGACATAAATATGGTTAAAAGGGCTTAATGAAAGATTAGGAAAGGGTCCCCTCTTCTTGCCATTAATGGCTTGGTGAGGTGGAAAGTGGCTTCCATGGCTTCCATGTGGCTTGTACATGACTCAATGGCTCACATCTGACTTGGAAAAAGTTTTGTCAATTTCATAAAAATGGATTTTGAGGATTTTGGATATTTTGGTGGAAATTTGGATGAAGCTTTATTTAGAATTATTTGATCATTGGTTTAGGACTTAGGGATGATTTTAATTGAATGCATGATGAAGAAGAGTGTCATATGGACTTTGGATGAATTTTTGGGCTTTTGGATTTGGTGAAGTGGGCTTTTAAAGGCTTCATGGAAGTGGGCTTTTGGATTTTAAAATGGGCTTTTGGATGAAAGTTTTGTGAAGTACCATGCCAAATAAATGTTGCAATTGGTTTAGACATGTGTCATGAGTGGTTTGGAACAAGTTTAAAGTGGTTTTGAATTGAATTGGGTTTAATTTGGGCCTTTTTGGTAAAGGGGCCAAGGTGGGCCATATTGGGTTAACTTGGGCTAAGGTTGAGCTAATGTTGGATTTGTTGTAAAATTAATGTTGAGAAATGTTCGTGGGAGTGTCACAAAGAGTTTTCAACTTTGGTTGGGCTTTGATTTTGGGATTTGGGCCCATTTGGGCTAGGTTTGGGCTTAGGTCAATTTAAGGGATTTTGGTTTTGGGTTAGGTTTGGGTGGAGTTTAGGTTCAACTTTTGGGCAAATCAAGTTAGTGTTTTGTTTATGGGGATGTTAGGAAGGCTTTAGAAAAGATTTGGAGCCAATTGGGGTTGAATTGGTTGGTTTGGTTTGACATTGGGTTCACTTGGGTTAAAAATGTCAAATTGGGGGTTTTAGTAAAAGTGCGGGAAATTGGAAAAATTGGCCTATGGTGTAGTTGAACAAAATGAAATTGGGAATATTTGGAATTTACTGGAATTTTTTGGGAATTTTATGAATTTTTGGAGTTTTGGGCTAAGAAGGGCATTTTGGATATTTGGAGGGTATTGGGGGTACTTTTGGAATTTTTGGTATTTTTGGCTATGGATGATTAATTTGAGTGGGGGGAAATTTTTAGGATTAATTTTGAGAAATTTTGGATAATTTAGGTGATTTTACAAATTTTGGGTAATTCCAAGGGCATTTGGTAGGTTTAGTAGGTCCGGGGCCCCGAGGGTCAAAAATTGAAATTTTGAAAAAATGAAGATAGATCAAATTTGAGTAGAATGCAATCACTTTGGTTGAGCCATGAATCCATATTAAGCCCATATGAGCCATGAGAGTACTCATTTGAGGCATTCACTATGTTGTTCATAACCCTCTTAGCCAGGGGCTTAAGGGTTATGGATCATCCATATGAATTACCTACATGAGTCAGGAAGTCAAGTTGGGTGAGAGTGTGGTTTTAGGACTTGGAATATGTGTAAGAGTGTAGTGTATGTGCAAGTCAACCCTCATTAGACCAGGCCACCCAGGGTATTCCTAAGGCCAAAAAGTCCTATAGGGAACTCATCCTTTAAACCTCCACATTTGATTTCAACCCTCTGGGTGATTAGGGGTCTAAAATCGAAGCTTGTGGGGTTTGCGGGGAGTCAAGAGGTGTTTGAACTTCTAAAGGTTGGGTTCCACTTCTAGTCCTCTAAGATTAGTCAAAGGAAAAGCTCTATGGCTAGATCTTAAGTACTAAAGAGAGAAGCAAAAGACCTCATCAAAAATGAGGTCAACATCTATATATATATTTATTTATGTAAAATTATTTTTTTTATTTTAAAAGTTTTAAGTATAGTCTATAATTTATAAATATAATTTAATTATAAAATATTTAATAATTAAATAAATTATAAATAAATATAAATATATATATATAGTTATATATATAATATTATTTTTTTATTTTAAATATTTTAAGTATAGTATATAATTTTTAAATATAATTTAATTATAAAAATATTTAATAGTTAACAAAATTATAAATAACTAAATAAATATATATATATATATATATATATATATATATATATATATATATATATATATATATATATATATATATATATATATTTATATATATATATTTATTTATATATAAATATAAATTTATTTTATATTATTTTTTAATTTTAAATATTTTAAGTATAGTATATTATTTGTAAAAATAATTTAATTATAAAAATATTAAATTGTTAAATAAATTATAAATAAATAAATATATATAAATAATAATTTTTTTATTTTAAATGTTTTAAGTGTAGTTTATTATTTATAAATATAATTTAATTACAAAAATATTTAATAGTTAAGAAAATTACAAATAAATATATATTCGTATATATATATATTTATATAATTATTTTTTTATTTTAAAAAATTTAAGTATAGTATATTATTTATAAATATAATTTAATTATAAAAATATTTAATAATTTAAAAAATTTTAAATAAATATGTATACTTACATAAATATATATATATATATATATATATATATATATATATATATATATATATATATATATATATTTATATATACATAAATTTACATATATATATAAAATATTATTTTTTAATTTAAATATTTTAAGTAAAGTATATTATTTATAAATATTATTTAATTATAAAAAGATTTAATAATTAAATAAATTATAATTATATATATATATATATATATATATATATATATATATATATATATATAAAATTTAAATAAAATTATTTTTTTATTATAAATATTTTAAGTATATTATATTATTTATAAATATAATTTAATTAAAAAAATATTTAATTTTTAAAAAAATTGTAAATAAATAAATTATAAATATATATAGGTATATATATATATATAATATTATTTTTTTATTTTAAATGTTTTAAGTGTAGTATATTATTTATAAATATAATTTAATTTAAAAAATAATTAATAATTAAATAAATTATAAATATAAATATATATATATATATATATATATATATTTATTTATTTATTTATTTATTTATATAAAATTATTTTTTTATTTTAAATGTTTAAATATAGAATATTATTTATAAATAAAGTTTAATTATAAAAATATATAATAATTAAATAATTTATAAATAAAAATATATATAAGTATATATAAATATATATATTGATTAATATATTTTTTTAATATTATTTTTTATTTTAAATATTTTAAGTATAGTATGTTATTTAAAAATATAATTTAATCATAAAAATATTTAATAGTTAAATAAATAATAAATAAATAAATATATATGTGTATAAATAAATGTATATATTTATATATACAAATTTATATAATATTATTTTTTTATTTTTAAATATTTTTAGTCTAATATATTATTTTTAAATATAATTTAATTTTAAAAATATTTAATAGTTAAAAAAATTATATAGTATATATATATATATATATATATATATATATATATATATATATATATATATATATATATATATATATATATATATATATGTATATAATATTATTTTTTTATTTTAAATATTTTAAGTATAGTATATTATTTAAAAATATAATTTAAATATAAAAATATTTAATAGTTAAATAAATTATAAATAAAAATAAAAATCTAAATATAAATATATGTATATGTAAATATATATATATATATATATATATATATATATATATATATATATATATATATATATATATATATATATTATTTTTTTATTTTTAATGTTTTAAGTATAGTTTATTATTTATAAATATAATTTAATTATAAAAATATTTAATAATTAAATAAGTTATAAAGAAAAATATTAGGTCAATGGGTTTGTCATTAGGTCAAGGATTGACCATTTTGACCAAAGTTCACTTTTTGGTCAGAGATTAACTTATTGGGTCAATAATTGGTCATTAATTCAAAAATTGACTATTTTGACCAAAATTGGCTTTTTGGTCAAAAGTTGACCTATTGGGTCAATGGGTTTGTCATTGGATCAAGGATTGACCATTTTGACCAAAGTTAACTTTTTGGTCAGAGATTGACTTATTGGGTCATTAATTCAAAAATTATTTATTTTGACCAAAATTGACTTTTTGGTCGAATGTTGACATATTAGACGATGGGTTGGTCATTGGGTCAAGGATTGACCATTTTGACCAAAGTTGATCAAAAGATGTCTTATTGGGTCAATGGGTTGGGCATTAGGTCAAAGATTAACCATCTTGACCAAAGTCGACTTTTTGGTCAGAGATTGGTTTACTCGGTCAAAAATTGGTCATTAAGTTAAAATTTGACTATTTTAATCAAAATTGACTTTTGGGTCAAAAGTTGACATATTGGGTCAATGGGTTGGTCATTGGGTTAAGGATTGACAATTTTGACTAAAGTTGTCTTTTGGTCAAAATTTGACCTAATTAGGTCAATGAGGCGGTTAGAAGGTCAAAAATTGACAATTTTGAGCAAAATTGACTTTTATATTATTTTTTAAATGTTTTAAGTATAGTATAATATTTATAAATATAATTTAATTATAAAAATATTTAATAATTAAATAATTTATAAATATATATATATATAGTTATAAATATATATATATATATATATATATAATATTATTTTTTTAAATGTTTTAAGTATAGTATAATATTTATAAATATAATTTAATTATAAAAATATTTAATAATTAAATAATTTATAAATATATATATATATATATAGTTATATATATATATATATATATATATATATATATATATATATATATATATATATATATATAATTATTTTTTTATTTTAAATGTTTAAAGTATAATATATTTTTTATAAATATAATTTAATTATAAAAATATTTATTAATGAAATAAATTATTATTAAAAATATATATAGGTATATAAATATACCTATATATATTTAAATTTATTTAATATAATTTTTTATTTTAATTATTTTAAGTATAGTATATTATTTTTAAATATAATTTAATCATAAAAATATTTAATAGTAAACAAAATTATAAATAACTATATATATATATATATATATATATATCGGGATGAAACATACGCAATTGGAAGAGGTTGTGGAAAAAATTAAGTTGCGGATTAATGATTGGAAGAATACTATTTATCCTTTGGCGGACGTGTTACCGTAGCTTAGGAGTATATTGCAAAGCATGCCTCTCTATGGGTTACGGAGTTCTTTCTATCAAGAAAACCACGCAGACGGCCCTCGAGAGGTGTTTTAATAAATTTTTATGGGGTCAGGGTCTATTCGGGGAGGAAATGGTTTTCTTGGAAGAAGGTCCGTAAACTCACAAGTGGAGGTGGGGCTGGGATTTAAGCAGACTTCATCATATCTACGAAATCAATCTTTTTAAACACTGGCTTAATTTTCGACGGGGTGAATCTTTGTGGGCGGATTTCATGAGCAAGAAATATTGTAAACATTCTCACCCCGCCTTAGTTACTTGGAAGAAGGGAGATTCCACTATGTGGAAGAGGCTCCTTCATATTCGGGATTGGGCTAAAGACCTCATTTTTTGGGAGGTGGGTGGTGGATATATCTCCTTTTGGCATGATTCCTGGGCCCATATTTCCTTAGTTATGGGGGAGCTTGCTGATAGTAATTTGACTGTTTCTCACACGTGGTTGGATGGGCATTGGAATACGGCTCTTCTTAATCAATTGGTGGGGGTGGAAACAGCCAGATATATTTCTACTATTCCTTTTGAACCTCACAAGTCGGACCTTCCTATGGCAAAACGTGCATCTTCTGGCTCCATCTCTAAATCAATTTATTATTCTTTACACCACTTTCAGGATGTCTCTTGGAGTAAGCGTATCTGGTCGCCTGCTTTAACTCCTTCTATGTCATTTTTGGCCTGGAGAATTTTCCATCGATGCCTTCCCTGCGATGCCATTCTCAAACTTAAAGGCTTGCGTCTTGCGTCTCGTTGTGTGTTTTGTCATGTCGATGAAGAGTCTCTCGATCACATTTTCTTCTCCTGCCCTTTTACTTTGGCTATTTGGAGGAAAGGGGGCATTCGGTTTGGCACCGCTATCACTCCCGCTCAGGACTTACTCTCTACTTCTAGTTTATGCAATCCTGACCGACGACAGAAACATTTCTTACTAATTTACCCTTTTATTTGTTGTTGGTTTATTTGGATGGCCCGCAACGAGATAAAGCACGCTTCTAATTTTGTGTCTTATGATACTGTTGTCTCCAATATTATTGCTTATAGCAATAGAGTTCACAAGATCGGTGGTTTGAAAGGAGATTTCTTCTCTGGCATTTCTTATTTTGCTGCTAGTGAACCTATCGCTAATGGTCCGGTGAGGGCCTCGCAACTCCCAATTCTGGTGCGATGGAGGACTCCTCATATTGGTTAGTAACGTTGGAGGCCGGATCTTGCCGGTATTGGGGGTTTGCCGTTCCATTCTGATTCTCCCTTGGAAGCTGAAGCTCAGGCTCTTTTTATGGCTGTTTCCATTTCATATTATATGAAATGGAGGTTTGTTGAAGTTGAGACTGATTGCACCATTCTTTATGAATGCTTTAATGAGGGTCGGGTTGTGCCATGGGAGATTATTTATTATGTTAACCGCATTAAACTTATTACTTCTCACTTCAACATTGTTCACCGGTTCATTTATTGCGAAGGAAACAGATTCGCTAATTGGCTTGCTAGGCTTGGTTCCTCAAATAAACAAATTGTGGTTGGTAGACTCCCGCCCCCTGCTTTAAAAATTTTAATTACCGGGGATAATTTCGATGGCCCTTTCCTTCGTCACGGCACGTAGAGTACTTTTGTTTGCCATCTTTATTGGGATTCATATATTTTTTGGTCTTCTATATATATATTTGCTTATATCTATTGTATACATCCCTAAAGTTTTGTTATATAAACATATATATATATATATATATATATATATATATATATATATATATATATATATATATATATATATATATATATATTTAACTATATATATATAGTTATATAACTATAATTTTTTATACATAGATATAAAGATATATATATAGATAGTCTTTTTATAAATATGGCTTATGTTCTCTTCTGCTCTATTGTGCTTGATTTCTGCTAGCTGCTTATCTCCTCCTTTGCCGGTTTCCTTGCAAGCCTATATATATATACTTAGGTATAGATATATTTTTATTTTGATAGTTATATATATATATATATATATATATATATATATATATATATATATATATATATATAGCTATATCAATATATATACTTTCATTTTTATCTATGGAACTCACAGGCTTTTGGTCCCCTCTTTGATATATGGTATTTCTTGCTGGAGGTTTCCTGGTGGTGTGTTGACAATTCCAGGTCCTTTATCCTCCTTTATCCTCCTTCTTGGTGCCGTTGGTTTGATATGCCTCTTTATATATATATAGTTAAACATATATACGGTTATGATGATCATTTTATATCTTATATGTTTGCTGCTATTTATGCTCCAACAAACAGGTTCTCTTGGGATGGCAATTCCTATCAGCTTATCCTGCTATGTTTGAGTTGCCTTCCCTTGATTTTTGCCCCTCAATCGTTGCTCTGCTTCGCAATTTATGTTCAATTATTTCATTTATATGTATATGTTATATACATGTAAATGAATTTGGATCTTTTATATAACTGCAGTATATTATTCTGGTTCTTATGCCGGTTTCCTTTGCCGATTAGTTGCCTTCCCTGCGTTGGTCTGAGCTATGCCCCATCCTTATTAGTATCATAGAAATTTGTCACCTTTTTGTCATCTACGCTTCAGCACTTAACATTTTATCACAAATTTGCAGTTCTGATTACATAATTACAGAGTTTTTATTTGGTGCTTTGGCTTAATTTTGTCTGCTCTAATATATATTGGAATTTTTCAATTCTGCTCTTCTACTGGCGGAGTACTGCTGCGGTTTTTCTTTTCTTTTGTGTTGTTGGCCTTCATTGTGAGGTGCGGGTCGGTCCCCATACTAAAGTGGATCTCGGCGACACCCACAAAGTTTATGTGATTTGATTTAGGGATGCTGTGGAATGAAGGATCTCGAGTCCATCGCGAGACGGCGCATGTGGGGATCTCTATGTTTCTTCCAGGCATGTTATGTTGGTCAATTTAAAGAATGTGTTATACTCTCTATTGCTAGACTTTTTTGTTCTTCAAGTACACAAGTTTTGGTGTTTATAACTTCTTTTTTGGCGTCGTTTTGTATTAAGGGAATTGGAACTCTTATGGATGCGTTTAGTTGTAATTTTCTACTCTTTTAGTTTCAGGGTTCCACTTCCCCTCCCAATTTTGTAAAATTTTGATATATCAACGCGAAGGGAGCCACGAGACGCTCTTTTCTTTTAATATATATATATATATATATATATATATATATATATATATATACATATATTTATATTTATGTAAAATTAATTTTTTTAATTTAAATTTATTTAGTACAATATATTATGTACAAATATAATTTTTTTAGTATAGTATATTATGTACAAAAATAATTTTTTTAGTATAATATTATTTTTTTATTTTAAATGTTTAAAGTATAGTATATTATTTATAAATATAATTTAGTTATAAAAATATTTAATAATAAAATAAACTATAGTTAAATATATATATATATATATATAATTTTATTTAATATTATTTTTGATTTTAAATATTTTAAGTATGGTATATTATTTATTAATATAATTTAATTATACAAATATTTAATAGTTAACAAAATTATAAATAACTAAATATACATACATATATATATATATATATATATATATATATATATATATATATATATATATATATATATATATATATATTCATATATATATATTTATAAATATTTATATATTTATTTATATTTATATAAATTTATTTTATATTATTTTTTAATTTTAAATATTTTAAGTATAGTATATTACTTATAAATATAATTTATTTATGAAAATATTTAATTATTAAATAAATTATAAATAAATAAATTTTTTATATATAAACTTATTTAATATTATTCTTTTATTTTAAATATTTTAAGTATATGATATTATTTATAAAAACAATTTAATTATAAAATTTTTTATAGTTAAATAAATTTTAAATAATTAAATATATATGTGTATATATATATATATATATATATATATATATATATATATATATATATATATATATATATATATATAATTTTATATAATATTATTTTTTTATTTTAAATATTTTAAGTATAGTATATTATTTAAAAATATAATTTAATTATGAAAATATTTATTAGTTAAATAAATTATGAGTAAGTAAATATAGCTATATATAAATAAATTTATTTAATATTATTTTATTATTTTAAATATTTTAAATATATTATATTATTTATAAATATAATTTAATCACTGAAATATTTAATAATTAAGTAAATTATAATATATATATATATATATATATATATATATATATATATATATATATATATATATATATATATTTTTTTTTTTTTTTTTAGGTTAAAAGAGCAACTCGGCTCCCTACATGTTCATATCAAATAGGAATACAAAAGTGAGGGGAATAGGATCCCCACAATTATAAGGGTTCCTATTCCAAGATACCAAATCAAAATAACTAAACCAAAATACAAGAGTGCTAATATATATATATATATATATATGTGTGGGCAATTGCACCATATATATATATATAAAGATAAAGAACTTCTTGGACACTAGATACATATATACCCCAATCTTCAATTGTTCCTCAGACAAACAAAAGAGGTACTAGAGCGGGGAAAGAGGTCGATCCTACTCCATAACCACGAAGTGAGGAGCACGGAAAATATCGGCTTCCGGCAGACGAAGATAAATGAGGAGGAGGCTTTGTAGAAACCAAGATGTTTTGAGAGTTGACGGCGAGTCCTTGCTAACCGGTTGGTCGATCCGTTGCCCTCCCCGAGAATGAATGAGAAAGTAATATGCGGATTTTGTGTAATCACCTTGATTCTGTTCTTCCACGGTAAGTGGTGCCGAGGTGGGGGAACAATATCATTCATGTATTGCAAAACCATCCTAGAATCTCCCTCCACGATTAAGTAATTCCGGTTGTTGAGTCGAGCAAATGAGGTCGCCCGATAGATAGCGGACAGTTCGGCCTCCGGGGGTCGGCCACATGAGTAGGAGAATAGAAATAGCAAATACATTTCCCATAATTATTCACGAAGATCCCTCCGAACCCAGCATCATTTCCGAGAGAATGCTCCATCAATGTTGACTTTGATATATGGGGAACTAGGGGCTTGCCATGTAACTTTTAGAATCCTGAAATTTTTGAGTGGGTCTTGAGAGGAATCCTTAAAGATGTTGGGGAATTTCGAATTCGATAAGTTTAGATATGTATGAATGACAATTAGCCACTACGAGTAGATACACTACATTGGAGTTCCTCAAACTTCACACCATTCCTATGCGGCCATACAAACCGAGGCCACGATAAATGGAACCACCCCAAGTTTGATCTTCGCCATGATCGCCAACAGTGAAAAAGTCCAACCAGTCTAAGTTCATAGTATTTAATTTCACCGAGTTAATAAGCATGGTCCGAACACTGTTGGGAGAATGAACAAGTGAAAAACGGGTGTTGAATTGTTTCGTATTGTCGGCCGCATAAAGAGCACTTAGATGGTCCTCTAAGTCCTTTTAGTTTGAGAATATCATCGGTGGGTAAGTGATGATGGAAGATCCTCCGGTTCGAAAAAGACATGGATGGGGTGAGAAATTTATTCCAAATTGCGAGTCCCAGAGCCGGTAGTGCTCCGATTGTTAATTTTCGGATAAAGTGTTTTAGTGAGGCTCGATGCTTCCCATTTTGCCATATAATCCTATCGAGCTGAGATCTATCAAAGGGATCTTTACCACTTGCTTTGCGAGAATGGTCTGAAGGAGTAGGCTGGAGAGTTGAAGGATCCCATTGGTCATAGGACCAGCAATCGGCAACGGGAAAATCGGTCTTGATCGGGTTTGGCGGCCCACTCGGCATATCATCGGGACACCGATGATCCCGCCAAAGGAGATCTCACCTTTTCCCGGTTCCCAAATGTACATAGACTCGACCGGATCCCTAATCTTCACCATTTGTTTCCAGATTCGGAGTCCCCGGATCCGACACTGTATTAGTAGTTGGGTGCTTCCCTTTGCAGTACTTGCCATTCATATATTTAGCCTGAGATGGATGTCCGTTGTCTAAATTGAATCCAAAGCTTGCGAGAGGTTTACTGTTGTAGTTGTTTCAGCCCTTTAAAGTTCAAACCACCAGCACCATAGGGTTTAGCTAACTTTTGCCAACTTGCCTAGATGTATTTGCTTCCTATTGCCGACTCGTAGGAATCTATTAAAAATTCTTTCAATTTGAATTCTTGTGCTCTTCTTCATACGGGTTGTCCGAAGTATGTAGGATGGGAAGGATGTCGAATACTATTCGGAATAGTAATTCTCCCACCATTAGATAAGAAGGAGTGAGCCCAATCTGGTGAGATTGGTATGAATCTTGCCAATAATGTCATCAAAATGAACTCGTTTGGATCTACCTTTGATAAGAGGGACTCCCAAGTATTTGAATGGGAGAGTAGCCTTAGAAAAGCCGGTGGTACGAGAGATCCGGTGAGAGATTTCTGCCGGACAGTGGTGAGGGAAGATTAACTCACACTTAGCATTATTGAGCTGACGAGCCGGAAGTTTGTTGGAATAGTTGCACACAATTGATCATTCTTTTCACCTGCGAGTTTGTTAGCCCTAGAAAACAACATAATATCATCTGCATACATGAGGTGAGAAATGAAAATGTTAGATTTATGGTGGTAATTGGCATATGGATAAGGGGAGACCTGGGCTTCCAACAATCTAGAGAAGTAGTCCATGCATAGGATGAAAACAGTAGGAGAAAGTGGGTCTCCTTGTTTAAGACCCCTGGTGGCCTTAAATCCACCCCAACAGTTACCATTGATGAGAATGGAGTGATGATTCTGATGCAGCCATCTGCTGATAAGATTGCAGAAGTTCCGCGAGAACCCTCGGCCCGGAGCACCTCCAAAACAAAATTCCGATCAACGATGTCATATGCTTTCTTTATATCTAACTTGTAGATCGGATTGCCCCCTACATGGTTTATCCGGATCCAACGAGCAACTCTTGGGCTAGAAGAACATTATCGGATATCGATCTTCCTTTCACAAATGCGAGATTGGTTAAGAGAAATGAGCTTATCCAAATGGGGTTGTACCCTACTCACCAATATTTTACTAATAATTTTGCGATTGACTCGAAGTTAGGTCGATGGGTCTATATTGATTCCAGTCCTTAGATGTAGCATTCTTTGGGATTAGAATCATTGTAGATGCATGAAAATACTGGGGTAGCTCAACTCCACGGAAGTAGCTGCGAATAGCTTTGGTGACCTCTTCCTTGCATATGTTCCATGTCTTCTTAAAAAAGTCAGCAGTGAACCCATCAGGTCCAGCTGCTTTATAACTATCAATTGTATTGAGGGCCAACCAGATCTCTTCTTGTGTTGGAATACCATCCAGTTTGGAGGGATCTGGGTGTAATGATATTCTTTCTTTGAACAATTGTGGATCAATGTGAGGTCCGTTAGCGAGGCTTGTGGGTAAGAAGGTTTTTATAGAACCGACAGACATCCAAGGCAATTTCCTCTCCATCCATGATGAGATTTCCATGGCCATTTATAATTGAATGAATTGCATTGCACTTCCTCCTGTAATTAATGAAAGCATGATAGAACTTGGTGTTCCTATCACCCTCTTTGAATTTACTAATGGCTGATTTCTGTCTAAGAAGTTGGTCCTGCCAGTCAATAAGAGTAAGGAGTTTCTCCTGTGCGGTTACAAAATTGCCATAGCCATCATTCACGAGAGCATGCTGCTTCAAACGTAGCAACTTCCTTTTCGATCTTGGCAATTTCTTGAAACACATTGCCAATGGTGTTCCAACTCCAAGACCTAAGCTTCTACCCCCTGCAAGAGCAGCTGTTGGAGGTGAGTGAGGGGGTTATTAGAGGTGTCAGGGATCCAATATTCAGCCACCAAATCAAGGAAAGTGGGATGATTAGACCAGAAGTTGAGATATCTGAATGGAGATGATTGGGATGTCTTTAGAGAAGCAGTGATGGTAATTAGGAGTGGTCTGTGGTCAGATCCAGCAAAGTTTAAATGAGAGATAATAGTATGGAGGAAGTTCTGGTGCCAGCTGTGGTTAGCAAGGAATCTGTCCGATCTTTCCCAAATAGAGCCTCTTCTCCGAGTAAAGTCGATTCCCTTGGAAACCCAGGTCGAATAACCCAGCTTTTTGAATGTTGTCATTAAACTCAGTAAGTTTTGGGAGAAGAGGTGTTCTACCCCCAACTTTTTCAGCAGTAGAAGCAATGCAGTTGAAATCTCCTCCTATGATCCAACTGGAGAGCTCAGTGCAGCTAATTCTGTGAATTTCAGCCCACAACTCCTGTCTAGCAATCTTGGTGCATCCGAGCATAAACAAAAGTGGCAGCTAAATCAAAACCATTCGATTGGAGGTGGAGATGAACCAGTTGTGGGTGATCAATCTTCACCTTCCATTGAATTTCCTTCCCGCAAATGACCCGGATTTTGTTAGAGATATTACTAAAGAGTGTGCATCCAGGGAATCTGGATAACCATCTCTTATGGTTTTTCTGAAGCATGGGTTCAAGCAAAACAAGACACCAAAGTTGGTGTTTCTTATATAGATGAAGTAGCCTTTTGTAAGATAGGGGGTGAGAAGCCCCTCTTATGTTCCAACAAAGGAAATTAAACATCAAGGTATTTTTGGGGGAGGGGGGGGGCAAAAGGTGGGATTGGGATCTTGTCCTACCCCTACTGGTGGTAGGGGGAGAACACAGTGGATTGGGATTTTCATTGTTCGAGGAGGTTTGGGGGTTAAAGCGAGTAGTTACGAGGTTAATTTACTTTTCTTTTTGGTCTTTTGTATCCGCAGGGCTCCTTCCATATTGTTCTGCATAGTGTTGATCTTGTCCAGAGATGGAGCAGTCTCCTTTAGCTCGTTGTCTTCCTCGGTTCCTTCCATCGAGCGACATCCTGGTGGGTGTGCTCGTATTCCATTAATGTTGTTATTGACATTCCGTGGAGTAGCCTCGGGTTCAGCCTACGTGCTTAACATCTTCCCGGAATTCATCTCATTTTGTTGCAGATTTCCATTTTCTTTCGGATTGCCGACACTTTTTGAGAAGGTAAGTCACTAGGGATCCTTACCAGGTAGTCCCACTTTTAGTATGAGATGGTTTTTTGAAATTGGTTTCAGCCTTATAACATTTCTCCTTTAGATGACCAAACATTCCGCAATGATGGCGGAAAATAGGTTTACGCTCAAGAATAACCTCCTGCCGAAGCCATCTCCATCATCGGATGTTGTTATCCATATCTTGTCCAGGTTCCGGGAGGAAACATCTCTTTCTACCAACACTTTAGCAGCAGTTGGGTTACACATCTCAAAGGTTGGGGAGTCCACCCTCAGAGGAGTTCCAATTGCTCTACTAATTTGGAAAATGGCATTAGTGTGATACAATTGTAGTGGTAGATTAGGTAAGGTGAACCAAAGGGGCTTAACGGGGGTTCCTTGGAGGGATCAAATCCTGGATACCATTTCATGAGTTTCATAGTAGCTTTGGCAATTTGTAGTGTTTCCATGTCCAGAAGCCTGGCATAGTCTTCTTCACTGGACAGTCGAATTAGTAGATGCCTGCCATCCATAATTCCCAGTCTCCACTGACCAACAAAGTGCAAATTTTCAAAAAACTGTCTTACAAGGTCCATCTTAGGGTGTCCAAGCTGAAGCCGGCCAATGATGGTAAATCTAATAGCATCTCGCTAAAGAGTTCATCTCTCGAGAGGTAAAACGGACGACGGGCCTTCCTTCCTTAGAGCCAAGAGGTCGGATATAGGGACAATCGACTTGCCGGCGAGCGAGCATCATGTAGCGAGTTGGGGAAAGATTAAATGGTTATTATTTGACAAGCCTTTGCCGACAGCGAGAGGCATAAGAGAGGGGAGCATTAATGGCGCTGGAACTAGCCATTAAATGCCACACCCGGAAACGATCAAACGAAACCAAAAGGTTACGAGTAACCCAAAGCTAACAACACCAAACCTTCGAGCAACTTTACCCCAAGTAAAGTTTCAATGGAACAAGTAAAAATTCAAAACAGCGAAGAACCGGGAAGAACCAAACCACCCACGAAAGAGGGCCACCAAGGAGTGCCGGCCCCCGACCAACCGAAGAAACCCACCACCAAACTTACCTCAGACTAGAACCACCTCCAGGTGAAGTCGCCGCATGCGAGAATCATGCTATATATATATATATATATATATATATATATATATATATATATATATATATATATATATATATATATATATATTAGATATTTTAAGTATAGTTTATTATTTATAAATATAATTTAATTATACAATTATTTAATAGTTAAATAAATTATAGTTAAATAAAAATATATGTGTATATATAAATATAAATATAAATATATATATATATATATATATATATATATATATATTTATATTTATGTAAAATTATTTTTTTATTTTAAATATTTTATGTATAGTATATTATTGATAAATTTAATTTAATTATAAAAATATTTAATAGTTAAAAAAATTATAATTAAATAAATATATATGTGTATATTTAAATATATATATATATATATATATATATATATATATATATATATATATACACACATACATAAATTTATATAATATTATTTTTTTATTTTAAATATTTTATGTATAATATATTATTTTTAAATATAATTTAATTATAAAAATATTTATTAGTTAAAAAATTTATAAATAAATAAATATATTCTTATATATATATATATATATATATATATATATATATATATATATATATATATATATATATATATATATATATATATATTTATGTAATATTATTTTTTTATTTTAAATTTTTAATGTATAGTACATTATTTATAAATATAATTTAAATATAAAAATAGTTAATAGTTAAATAAATTTTAAATAAAAATAAAAATATATGTATATATAAATAAATAAATTAATAAATAAATAAATGTATATATATATATATATATTATAATATTATTTTTTTATTTTAAATATTTTAATTATAGTATATTATTTATAAATATAATTTATTTATAAAAATATTTAATAATTAAATGAATTATAAATAAAAATATTGGGTTTATGGTTTTGTCTTTGGGTCAAGGATTGACCATTTTGACCAAAGTTCACTTTTTGGTCAGAGATTAACTTATTGGGTCAATAATTAGTCATTAATTCAAAAATTGACTATTTTGACTAAAATTAGCTTTTTGTTCAAAAGTTGACATATTGTGTCAATGAGTTTGTCATTGGATCAAGGATTGACCATTTTGACCAAAGTTAACTTTTTTGTCAGAGATTGACTTATTGGGTCATTAATTGAAAAATTGTTTATCTTGACCAAAATTGACTTTTTAGTCAAATGTTGACCTATTAGGCCAATGGATTGGTCATTGGGTCAATGATTGACCATTTTGACCAAAGTTGACTTTTTAGTCAAAAGATGACCTATTGGGTCAATGGGTTGAGAATTAGGTCAAAGATTAACCATCTCGACCAAAGTTGACTTTTTGGTCAGAGATTGGTTTACTCGGTCAAAAATTGGTCATTAAGTTAAAAATTGACTATTTTAATCAAAATTGACTGTTTAATCAAAAGTTGACCTATTGGGTTAATGAGTTGGATATTGGGTTAAGGATTGACTATTTTGACCAAAATTGTCCATTGGTCAAAATTTGACCTATTTAAGTCAATGAGGCGGTCAGTAGGTCAAAAATTGACAATTTGAGCAAAATTGATTTTTTGGTCAAAAGTTGACTTATTGGGTCAATAGGTTGGTCATTGGGTCAAGGATTAACCATTTTGGCCAAAGTTGATTTTTTAGTCAAAAGTTAACAAATTGGGTCAATTGGTTGGTCATTGGATGAAGGATTGAACATTTTCACCAAAGTTGACATTTAGGTCATTGTGTAAGAAATTGACCATTTTGACCAAATTTGACTTTTAGTTAAAAGTTGACCTTTTGGGTCAATGAGGTGGTCATTAGGTCAAAAATTGACAATTTTAACCAAAATTGACTTTTTTTGTTCAAAAGTTGACCTAATGGGTCAATAATTGGTAATTATGTCAAAAATTTACTATTTTGACCAAAATTAACTTTTTAGTCAAAAGTCGATCTATTAGGTCAGTGGGTTGGTTATTGGGTCAAAGATTGACAATTATGACCAAAATTGACTTTTTGGTTAAAGATTTACTTATTGGGTTAATAATTGGTCATTAGGTCAAAAATAATCTATTTTGACCAAAAAGTTGACTTTTTGTCAAAATATGACCAATTTGGCCAGCGGGTTAGTCATTTGGTCAAAAATTATCCATTTTGACCAAAGTTGACTTTTTTTGTCAAAAGTTGACCTATTTGGTTAATGGGGGGTTATTAGGTCAAAATTTGACTATTTTGATCAAAATTGGCTTTTTGGTCAAAGGTTGAGATATTGGGTCAATAGGTTGGTTATTGGGTCAAGGTTTGACCATTTTGACCAAAGTTGACTTTTGATCAAAAGTTAACCTATTGGGTCAATGGGTTGGTCATTGGGTCAGAAATTGACCATTTTAACTAAGGTTGATTTTTTTTGGTCAAAAGTTCACTTATTGAGTCAATCGGTTTGTCATTGGGTCAAAGATTGACCATTTTGACCAAAGTTGACTTTTTGGTCGAGAGATTAGCTTCATCGGAGTCGATTATCGGTCATTTGGTCGAAAATTGATTATTTTGACCAAAATTGAATTTTTTGTCGAAGTTAACCCATTAGATCGATGGGGTGGTCATATGATCAGGAATTGACCATTTTGACCAAAGATAACTTTTTGTCGAAAAGTTGACCTGTCGAGTCGATGGGTTGGTCATTAGGTCGAGATGATACCATTTTGACCAAAGTTGACTTTTTGGTCAGAGATTGGCTTACTGGGTTAACAATTGGTCATTAGGTCAAAAATTGACAATTGGGTCAATGTGTTGGTCGTTGGGTAAAAAATTGATCATTTTTACCAAAGTTGACTTTTTGGTCAAAAGTTGATCTATTGGGTCGATGGTTTGGTCATTGGGTCAAGGATTGATCATTTTGACCATAGTTGACTTTTTGGTCAGATATTGACTTATTGGGTCTAAAATTGGTCATTAGATCAAAAATTAATTATTTTGACCAAATTAAATTTTTTGTCAAAAGTTTACCCATTGGATCGATCAGAGTAGTCGATTGGTCGAAAAATGACCGTTTTGACAAAAGTTGACTTTTGGGTCAAAGGTTGACCTATTTGGTCAATGAGTTGGTAATTGGGTCAAGATTTGAACTTTTTTACCGAAGAAAACTTTTTGGTCAAAATTTGATATATGGGGTCAACGGGTAGGTCATTGGGTCAAAAATTGACCATTTTGACCAAAGTTGACTTTTTGGTCAAAATTCGACTTATTGGGTTAATGGGTGGTCATAAGGTCGAAATTGTATTATTTGACGAAAATTGACTTTTTGGTCGAAAGTTGTTCGTTGAGTCAATGTGTTTGTCATTGGGTGAAGGATTGATTATTTTAACAAAAATTAACTTTTTGGTCAGAGATTGACTTATTTGGTCATTAATTGGTCATTAGGTCAAAAATTAACTATTTTGACCAAGATTGAATTTTTGGTCAAAAGTTAACCCATTGGGTCAGAAATAGACCATTTTGACCAAAGTTGACTTTTTGGTAAAAAATTGACATATTTAGCAATGTGTTGGTAATTGGATCAAGAAGTTGACCATTTTTACTAAAGATGACTTTTTTGGTCAAAAGATGACCTATTGGGTCAATGGATTGGTCATTAGGTCAAAAATTGTCCATTTTGACCAAAGTTGACATTTTTGTCAAAGCTGACCTATTAGGTCAATCAGTGGTCATTTGGTCAAAAATTGACTATTTTGACGAAATTGGCTTTTTGGTCGAAAGTTGACTATTGGGTCTATGGGTTTGTCATTGGATCAAGGATTGACCATTTTGACTAAAGTTATTATTTGGTCGAGAGATTGACTTATTAGGTCAATAATTGGTCATTAATTTTAATTTTTTTATTTTGATCGAAATTGACTTTTTGGTTAAATGTTGACTATTAGAGCGATGGGTTGGCCATTGGGTCGAAGGATTGATCATTTTGACCAAACTTGACTTTTTGGTCGAAAGATGTCCTAGTGAGTCGATGGGTTGGGCATTAGGTCGAAGATTAACCATCTTGACCAAAGTTGACTTTTTGGATAGAGATTGGTTTCTTGGATCAAAAATTGGTCATTAGGTCGAAAGTTAAGCTATTTTAATCGAAATTGACTTTTTTGTCAAAGTTGACATATTGGGTCGATGGGTTGGTCATTGGGTTAAGGATTGACAATTTTGACGAAAGTTGTCTTTTGGTCGAAATTTGATCTATTCGAGTCGATGAGGCGGTCGAGTAGATTAAAAATTGACAATTTTGAGCAAAATTGACTTTTTGGTCAAAAGTTGACTCGATTGAGGTCAATAGGTTGGTCATTGGGTCGAGGATTAACTATTTTGGCAAAAGTTGACTTTTTAGTCAAAA
>JAKZJZ010001950.1:5566-22348 GCA_022702705.1 Papilionanthe hookeriana x Papilionanthe teres
CCTCGCACTTGCTTGTACACGAATGACATGTTGTCGACCCCACTTTTGTCGAGGCTTAGTTTCTCTCCTAGGATCTGCAGTGCTCTAGCTTTGGAGCTCCCGACGATCTTGGATCTCTAAGCACCGGACCCACCCGTCTGAATGCGTCGAAACCACTTCGACACTTTCGAATCCTGGACGGAATTCTCGACCTCTTGCTCACAATGAGTAGGTCGGAGTTAGACGTTGTGACTCTAAATCGAGTTCCTATAGTGCGACCGGACCTTAGGGTAACCTTGTGCACACTTTCGCACACACCGAGCACAAATTCCTCGAGCCCTGCACTCGACGTCTTCAAATTCTCCGCGACGACGATCGGACCGAACGTCGGAATGCTGTACGAGCGCCATCAAGTGCCGAACTTCGACGATCGAACCTTGACGCACTTTCGACTCGACCGCCAGTGACGAGGTTCTCGAACGACCCTGGATCGCGAACGGACTGCGCCATCGCGTCCGGACGTCGAACTCTTAGTGAAAAGACGATAACTCGCTATGTTTCGGGCGCGGTTCGCGACGAGAAATTTGGTCGTTATTTTATTAAAATAAGTTTTATTTTATTAAAAAAAAAAAAAAAATCCTTTTTAAATCCCATTTTTTTTTTTAAACCTTAACCCTACTCTCTCACCGTGACTCGCCTTTTCTTTCTCCCGTCCCGATCCCGCTTCTCCGGCTCCCGCGCGAGCTCCGACTGTCTGTCCCCGTACCTTCTCGCCACTTCCCCCGCCGACCCGCTCACGGCAGCCCCTTCGCCTTCTCCCGCTCCATCGCCGCCCTTTTCGCCGACTCTCTCGTCGCCACTCCCTCCCTCTCCTCTTTCTCCTCGCCGAGACGCCTGCGAAGTGGGACGGCTTCTTCTCGCTCTTCTTCTCGGAGGCCGGCCATAAGTGCCTCTCTGGATTAGTGGCTTCAGGGTCTGGCTCTCGTTTTGGCCTCGTCGGCATCGTGCGCCGCCATCGCTCGCTTCTCTCCTCCTCCCTCTCCTTTTTCTCCGCCACCGCGGTCCTCCCCGAAGTCGGACTGCTCGGTTTCGAGTCCGGGTTGCGCCGTTTGTTTACCGTCGGCCGAGCGCGCGATGGCTCGCTCGAGTTCTCACCGAGGTATGGCTCCTTCGATTTTAGCTTTTATATTCTGAAATTACTTACGTGTCGCTCTCCTTAGTGGTGGACACGGTTTTCATGGTAAAAATGACATGCTCTCGCTTCTTTTCTCTTCTCTATTCATGAGGGCTTCGATGTGAAAATATGGAATGGTCTGTTTAGTTTTATATATGCATGTGGAGCTTTGTCTTTTCGCTCCTTTTGATTCTTCTTTATGTAGAGTACGCTAAGTGAAATATCCGAGTTGATCTAATGTAGCTTTACACTTACTTTTATTCGAAGCACACTAGTGCCCTATACTTCGATACGTTGGATGCATAGAATGTTTATTTTAGCTTTATGCTCGCGTTTAATTTCAGCCTTTTCTCATGGCTCATTTCAAACTCATTTAGTGGGCTTTATTGGTTTGCTTTAGCCCTTACTCGCGAGCCTTTTTGCCGGATGCATGATTGCCGCCCGTTTTAATGCTTTGGAAAATCGGGTTTTGGCTTTACATGTGAGTTTGTTTAGCATGAAATGGTGGAGGATTCATTTAGAGCCTCATAAACATGCGGGTCTCATTTCCGGCTCCCTTCTAGCTCTTCTCTTATCAAAGCATGTTACGGAGAAATTTACTTTAAGATCGGGAAAAGTTACACTACGCTTATTCTTATACGAAATATATGGTGCTTCTCGTTTGTGTATTAAGGGGGTAGAGAATGCTTATTCCCTCGTAGCCGTGCGGTTTTGCGCTTTCTCGTATTCGGTTTTGGTTTTCCCGTATTCGGTTCGCTTCGTTGGCTCGGCGCAGACTTGTTGTGCTTTGTTTCTGGGCGAATGGAGGCCTCGGCTTTGGTTTTGTGATGCCTCGCTTTTTCAATCTCTGCGAAGCGCTCGATTACTAGCCTTGGGCTTGATTTGATGTCGGCTTTTTAGTGTTTAACCCGTAGCTCTGGCTTGGACTTTTGGTGGCTTTGTATTCTAGGTCTTGCCCTTCCCCTGCTACTTTCTGTCCTGAATGCATCCTCGCAGACAGTGGGTGACTGGGCTTGGTCTATGTGTCAGGATTTGGTCCCCTGTGGTGAGCATTCATCTAGGGCTCGGAGTCGTCTATGTTTGCTCAGCTATGTTGGTTTATGAAATTGGTCGGACGAATTGGGAGGCATCTCTTATTCGCTTTAATTAATTCTTGAAATTTCAATGTTGAGCATTGCTGGAAGTTCGTGCTTTAAGCTCAATTTAAGGTGATGTTCGGTTCCGGTCTCGACTTTTGTAGTGAGCCGGCTCGACTCCTCCGTTTCGTGAGCCATGGATGGCTCGGTTCGAGCTCACGGCTTTGTTCGTCGATTTGCTCGCTACGTCTAGTGATCTTAATCTTCGAGTATTTTCGTGGCGAGCCGACTTCGGTATGTATCTCGCACGAGAGCTTTAATAGGTGTGGGGACGCTCCTTCTTCCTTATTCCTTGCTACATCTATTTGCGAGATGATTTGGATACATGTGGCATTGTTTCTTATTCGCCTCAACCAATATTCGATGGTTAAATGTCGAATTCGATGAAGCTTATACAAAGTCGGAACCGTGGCAATCAGTGTGATAAATTGATATCTAATCGACGGCCTGTTTCACACTTGTTGTGGGCCTCGAATTTTATGAAAATCGAAAAAAAAAAAAAAGAAGAAGAAAAAGAAAGAGAGAGAAGTGGAGGGGTTAGGCCTCGGTGCTTTGCAGTAGCATTCCCCGCTAGCGCCGACCCGGATCCAAAGATCCCGGCAGTGACCGCTTCTTTTATTTATTTTATTTCATTTTATCTTCATTTATGATTTTACCGTTGTTCGGGAAAACAGGGAGTGTGTTCTGTGGGGTCTAGTCCTCACTTCTCTCCGAGAGACATTGTCAAGTCTGGTTTTATCTTTTCACAGACATGTGAGGCTTGCACGGGAGTCCAGGCGATTTACTGCCTTCTCTCTCTTCTCGACCCTCGTCACGCTTGCCACCTCATTCTTGGCTTAACCCACACACATACAGGTGACTATGTAGGTGTGCATATATAACCTCCTCGTGTTATATAATGTTAATCAGTCAGCGCCGTAAAGGCAGCGTGGACAAAGGTGACGAGATCGCAAAACGAGAAAAATTACGAGAGCCATAGAACGGCCGCCTGTCTCGTACTCGTAGAGAGGCGGACGAATCACGCGAACCGTTCGACCGTCCTCGGCTTCTACCGCCGACAAGTCTAAAGTCTGTATTCCCAATTTACTATGCAGTCAACCTGCGGACGGAAATGTTTTAAAGCCAAAAAATACATGTGTTCGAAAAATACAAAATTACCTCCACTACTACATGCCTCTACTTACCTATAGCTGGCTCGCATGAAAACCCGAAAAATGAAATGCGTGAAAACTTATAAAAGTCCACGGCCACCATTCGAGCCGGATCGTGACCGCGCTCTCAGAAATGCGGATAAGAGTCGGGCACTCAAGTCCGGATATTAAGATACTGAGCTCCGAAACACCACCGCGCTTTACGGTCACTACGAGGCTTCTTCAGCCGGTTCGTGTTTTCTTACGTTTGCCATTGTTGCTCATATTTTCTCGTAGCTTTTCACTGGACGTTCTTTTTCGTTTTTCTCGATTTCCTAGCTTCCTTTACGATTTTTCTTCGTTTTCTCGACGTTTTCCCGCCGTCTTTCTTTCACTTTTACTATCGTGCGGATGCATTGTCTTCTTCGTACTCAGAAGACTCTCGTTTAGCCTGTAATGAGCTTTCATTCTACTACTACTCCCCGCTTCTTTTCGTGCTAATAAATCTTCAGTAATGAATAAATAAATAAAAAAAAGAGATAAAACATATAAAATAATAATGAAAGAAGAAATAAGATCGGTGATAAGTGGACATACGCAGATCTCGTGATACGCTTTTTCATCTTCTTTATCGTTGTATCTCGTTCTACTTTTACTACGCATTCATGCTGACTTAGTGTTGCTTACTTTCGCTTATACTGCCGGTATGCTTTTACATTCCCGCATTTCTTACCCCGCTTAAGATGCTTTACTTTTCGGCACTCTTTCCCGCTAAGATAACTCGCTGCTTTAAGCACACACTCGCCAAGATGCTTACTTTCACACGTACTCCCGTTTAAGATGTTTACCGTATAACCCGTTATGCACGCCTCTCGTGTTATCGTTTACTTTTACTACTCCCGTCAGCGCCACACACACTCACTCAAAAATAAAAATAATTTGCGATGTCAACTTTAATTCAAAACTTAAACCTAAATCGCGATCTCGTATGGCGCAGCTGGACGCACGGACAGACGGGGCAAAGACGTTACCATCTTCTTCGCCAAGAAACCCCGTATCTCCTTCAAGAAACCCTCCTCTACTTTAAATAACAAGTTCCTTGAGCCTCGAGGCAGCCCGCCCCGTGCGACATAAACCCTCACCTTTCTTTAGGCTCAGACACCCCTTTCACAGGCAATATAAACCCTAATCCGCTTGTGCTTCGGCGCCGTCGCCTCATACGACGCAAACCCTCCCGTCCTTCGGTGCGTAGCCTAGTATACCGACGCATTACGCAAACGTAATCCCTATAATTAACTCGCATGATCGAAATTAAAAATAAATCTCTTTCCAAAATTTAAAACCCAACCTTAGGATAGTCGGACGTCCTCGAGGTCCCCGAGATCCGCGACATCCCCTACCCTTCTTTCCTTCGACTCCGCAAATAACCGTTCTTCCTCGCGCCCTTCACCTATCGGATTTCCTACTCTCAAACTTCGTCGAAAACCCTACCTCGACTTCGTGAAGATAGAACCCGAGATCTAAATCGAGAGCTTCTCTCAAAGATTTCTACTATCTCGAGTGTAATTAACTATGCGGTCATTCTATAAGTGAGCTTTAAAGCACTCGCATAATATAAACCCCGTTTAATTCTCTTATATTAAATAGAGTGAACTATTGTCATCTATTAAGGTGCTTCGTATCGTAACGATATCATGAATTTCGCGTTTATTCGATCGAGCGATATCGTGGAAAGAGACGTCTATTCTTCGGATAGATGCTGTTACTCGCAATATTTCGCTCGTTCATTCAAACTACTTAACGAATCTGATCCGTCCTTTCTAAATTCTCATTTTCAAAATTTAAAATTTTATTTTCAAAAGTCAACGCTGTATATAAATTAAATTAAACTTCCAAAAGAACGCCAAAGCCTAATCCCAAAAGCGTCGACAACTTCGGCGACTACTGTGTAAAAACTCTACTCTCCATTAAATCAAAGCGTTTCTATCCTCATACATCGACACGCGTCCATGTCCCTCACGGTCCGGATTAGTCATTCTTCCGGCCGGGCCGTTTCGCTCATTTCTCTCCGGCAAACACAGTCAACTCTCTCGATTTCGAACCGTCCGTTTAAATCACCTTTAAACAAGTGTTGCCTCTAATCCTGCGTGCTTTTTCGATTTTGCGGGGTCGGACCCCCAATAAAGTGGCGCGTGCGCGCGCAGGCAGACGCCGTGAGCTCTGCTCGGACCGGTCCCAACTTTCTTTCCCTTTGCGTCCTCTTCGCGTGCCGTAATGAATTAAATCGTAATCCAAGATAAAATCGAAATAAGCTAAAACATCAAGATAATAATAATAAAAGTTGTTACCCAAATCCGTAAGACGACCTTCGTCGATTTTAGCTTTCATACGGAAATTGGTAGCGTAGCCGCGACTAACCTTTTCGGAACTTTTCTCAACCGACACTGAATGGCGTCACCAAAGCTGATCTTCTCGTTCGACGAAACCTACCCCGCGACAAAGCCGCGCTCCACCAGTGAGCAATGATAAAGTTTATACCGTCTCGACGATACCGGTCATATCGGGAAAGCGCCGTACGTAGCCATGAAGATCGCTCCGTCGTAGGTCGCCGAGCCCGCCCTGATACGACTCGAATGAAGATACATCGATTTCCCCGCAATCAAGAGGCCGACACACCAGGAATGCTCCCGCTAAGCCCGTTGCCCCCGTGTCCGCTAAGTCCGTTGTCCGCGCGCCGAGGAGGATCGTTACCGCTACCGCCTCCGGTTTGCAATCACCGCACCGACTCGCCGTCCGCAAAGCGGAAAGCGAGACCTTGTCCGAAAGGATTCCGTAATTTGCTCGCCTCTCGCACCGTCGTGTTCGAAGCCGGTTCCGCACTCACAAGCCACACCGTCGACTAAAATACAGAGAAAGAACCTAAGACGAAGAATTCGAAAGCCGCAAAGAGATTTACTTCCGTCGAGCCGACCTTTCAACCCAAGGGGATGCGTAATTTGAACTTCTCATCTCCTCAAAGTGAGCAAGGTGCTTCATCCGTCGTCCGTTTCTCACGGAGAGGAAGTTCGTAGGATTGCCGCTACGCTACCACCACCTCGTGTTCCCACCCAAGTTACGATCAGTGAGCCATGTTTCTACTTCCGCTACCGTCGTACGTCGCGTCGGTACAGCTCGTAGGCTTCGTCGGGCCGCAACCGCCGAGTCTCGCCCGGGTCCAAGACCGTTGCCCCGCCGCTTGTAATGAAGAGCTTTCAAAGAAGAATAACTGGGAAGAGATCGTCTCTATAAATACGGTTCACACTCCTTAGTGGACCATACCTCCTTTCGACACGCCGATCGCACCACCGAGACACCCCGTCTCAAGGCATCAACGTCGAGAAAGAAAGCCTGATACCTAAAGCCCTCAGGACCGATGCTTGAGAGCGATCACAAGAGTGTTCCCCCGAAATGGATACAAGTCCGATACTCCGCCCGCTACTACGATCGCTTCAAATGCTCGCTACGGGAAACATTCTGTGGTGCCTGACCGATCTCAAGACGGTTAAAGGAAAGAAGTCGATGATAAACCGAAGAAGCTCGTAGCCGAAATCACCGGCTAGCAAGAGACCGAGGAGTAAGCGGTTAGCAATGCAAGACCACGACCCGTCGACTACACAGGAAGAATTCGGCGAGCTCTACGTCGCTGAAACCCGAGCTACGTCGTCCGCACGTGATGCTCCGTCCGCCGAGGAGAACACGGCGGACGAGCGGCGAAGGTCTTCACAGGCGAAGGACGAAATCATCAACCGCCTCGAAAAGAGGATCGAAGAGATGATACGTCATGGTGGACACAGACAGGACAAATACACTCGCAAAGAAGTCGGCATCTCCGCAGATGAATCCGCCGTAGATCGTCCATATCACCGACGAAAGAGAGTAAGTTAGCTTTCGCAAGTCAAGATGAACCGCCGGCTACGATTCAACTCCGAATACGGTGCCCGAAAAAGACATTGCCAGCTGTTGGTCGAGCAAAGCAAAGTGTGAAGGAAGCCTTAGCCCAATCGAAAGGGGGCACGTCAATTTCAAAGGGTGTACCCTACCCGAGGAGTTCGATTCCGTCCCATGGCCCGAGCTGCTCCTGCCTCCACCAACCCTTTAAGATTCTCGACGTGACCCGGCAACCCCGTCGCAAGACGTCGCACACTTCCGAGCGAGTCGTTGCAACGGCTGGGGTAGCGAGGCAGCGTGCTTGCCCGCGCGCCCGCGGAGCGCCTTCGTGGACCGGATCTGATCGGCACGACGCAGCCGCCTCGAACGGATCGACAAAGACGTTCCGCGCAGCCGGGAAAATTTGTTCGTAAAGAGATTCGGCGGAAGCACACCATCACATCACAACCGAGAGATCTTATAACGAGCTGCGAGAACCTACGCGAGACGCCGCAGTAGTATATTCTACGGCGGAGAAACTCGGAGTACGAAGGCGTAGCCCCACCACTACAGAGCAACATGCACCGGAGGTGCCCACTCAAGACAGATCCACGCCGACCAATAAGCCTTCACGCGTTTAAAGGACTACACCACTCGCCCACCCGGTGCCCACTCAACGACAGTTCCGCAGCCTACATGCTAGAGAATCAAGCATACAAAAATCTCAGAGCAGCACCGGTGGTGCCGCAGAGCAATACAAAAGCATCTCGAGTAGTAAGTCCGGAGCAAGAGCGACGCATGTGACAAGGGCAAGGCAGCCCTACGCATTCACAAAGCCGAGCCGTCACGACAAGACGTGGGAAGCAGGCCCACAAGCAGCTTTCAGCAGCTCGCTACCACAACATCTCGGCACTCGCCACCGCAAGACGCCCGGGCCAGCCCGCCACAAGCCCGGGCTCAATCGACCGCCGCAACATGTTCAGCGCATGTCCAGCAGGCTAGGCGCAGCCGCACCCGGCCGCATCCGTTCCAACAGAAGCCCTATGATGAAGATAGAGAGCACAAGTTCCAACGACGAAGACCCGACTCAACCGGGTGTATTCCTTCAGCGATGACGCCGCGGCGAAAGATGTTTCGTAATTTGACCGCTAGGCTTGGGACCCAGCTATGCCTCGAGCTCAAGAAATCCGTAGAGGCGCGATTGACTAGTAGAACATCCCAATCCAATCGTCCTTACCACGTGTTACTACTGCCACACTACGTAAAATCGGTTTCAAATTCGCCATGATTGCTTGAGAGGAACTATAAAGAGGGGAATATCGCTATTCCGCATACGCATTTAAGAACCCGGCAAGCGGCTCCGTAACATGCATTTCTGGATGCAGAGCATGTTCACCCAGTGGAATCGCATCCGCCGAATGAAGGATGGGACACAATCTCGGGACCTCGTATCTTCCAGAGGAATTCGCATTTCGACCACGCCAAGCACAAGCTTCGCTCTCGTAGCTTCGCAACCCGCTCAGCTTCAAAGAATCGCCGTTACACCGGAGAAGCCGCCGCGACAGAGTATCGAATGCAAGACAGAAGAACACGTGACGAAACGACGATCGGTAACGGCGAGGGGTGTGGACGATGTGGCCGCTCCGTCAGCATTGGGCTGCTCCGTGATCTGGGGGAGAAATTCCTCGAACCCCCGACTTTGCACGATTTCCTCTTCGTCCTCGGTGACACTTCTCAATTTAACGATTTCGATTTCCGGCTTACGTTTTCGACTAGTGTCTACTTCAACGATATAACCGATCATAACCAACCGAACCCCGATTTCGATTCTCAAAACGATCCTCAAGTCATACAAAGTTCCGATGAACGTGTCAACGAAGATGAAGATGTCAACGACACCTAAGCTTACGACAGCTTCGTGTAGCTCGACGAACCCGTTCTCGAACGTGTAAAGGCACGCCAATCGCCATCGACTTAGATTCGTCGCATTCAAATTCAACACTCGTAAGAAACGACTACAACGCCGAAGAGATACAAGAAGTGATACCTACAGAGGAGGAAAGCGTTACCTTTGGGACGACCCCCGGATGCGATAAAGCGAAAAACAAGTGCAGCTACTCAAGAGGAAATGCACGGCCAAGAATCGGGAAGAGACACACGCCCAAGCAATGAAACCAAGCCCTCGAGCTAAAGTGGATTGGGAACGTACTAGCCTCATCTCAGGAAGCTGCCGCCCCGACCGAGCATTTACGACGCTCCGATCCCGTCAAAGGAGACGAGAGAGAGCCCCGGTCACAAGCTCTCACTGCGATCCCCGACATTCGCTGGGGCCGCTAGCTCACAAGCACATCCTGCTGACGCGTTTCGTTCGCTGGGAAGGCATGCCTCGGCGTGACTTTCACCGACGAAGATCTCCGCTACTTGGTACTACTTGAGCATAACCGCCTCTCTACATTTCGCCATTTCGCCGTCAACCGGCTTCGCTGCTTTCCGTAGTTTTGGTGGATCCCCGAGCATCCATCAACATACCTGAGCCTACTTCGACATTAACGTACTTGGACATCGACGCTAAGAACTCTCCTCGCCGATAAAGTGACAAGTCAAGATGATCTAATCGAAAGCGAGAAAAGAAACTTCTGGCTCGATAACGCTACTAACGAGGCGTCAGCGACTTAATAAACAACTCGCGAAATTCCATATCATCGACGCGACACTCCCGTTCAACGCCTTACTTTCGGGCCGGGCCGCGGATTCACGAGCATAATACTGGCTCCGTCATCGTCAGACTAGCCAAGGCATCAAATACTGCGTGGACGATCGAGAACATCAGCATAAAAGCGAGATCTACAAACGTTTTCAACACACGAGCGTGTGGCATCTCGACGAAGACGCTGCAGCCCACTACGCACCTCCGGCAAGACCGTCTGGCCCGCAGATGTCGATGGCAACAAGACTGGGCATTCCAGCGCATCGCAAGAGCGCAGTCCCGCGCGATTCCGGGCTCGACGATATTCCACCGTTCCTTTCAAGCGACGAAGCAGGGTGGGAAGGGGCCGCTAGCCCACGCATCCGAGGTCGAGGCCGGGACGCGGCGAGGGAGAACTAACAATATCATTGGACCGGAAAAGACCGACTATCGAAAGATGACGCGGAAGAAGATGCAATGGCAATCAACCAGATGAAGCCCCGCCCGAGATCTCTCCTCGAAGATAAAGAGAAAAAGTGAGTACGAGTCGACGTAGGATCGGATCAACCATTACGTCCATGCCATGACCTTAACCCCAATCCGCCTCTCAGCAGGCGGTGGGAGCTTGGGGAGGTTAAGTGAAGTTCATAGCGCGGGCACGAAACCGATCAAGCTCCACGCGCTTCTCCTTCTAGTTCGGAAATCCCCTCAGTAACTCGGGACGAGAATGCTTCTAAACGAATTAATTCGGAATTACCTTTGACAGGTCTCACAAGTGCAGGTAAAAATTAATTCAACAAGCGATATACGCCGAAACAAAACGCCAGCGGACATGTTGCAATCGTTCAAGTGTTACTAATACGAAAGCTGGGTTAAACTCAATTCAGCCAGGGCCTTGGGCTCGGTACAGATTCAACTGAAGGATTCGGAATCTCGTACTTCGCTCAGTGCTACGGAATTGTAACAAGCGACGTATGCTACAACATGTAGATAACTACGACGACTCGCCGGTGATGACAAGCTCCACCGTAATTCGAGGATAAATCAAGCTCAATCTGGCCGACGAGCCGAAAGAAATCAATCTTCGAAACGAAGAACAACCCGACCTACACTTTTATAAGCTTCTCTACTCGCCGAAGGCGAATCTAAAGATTCGAGTTAAACTCTTGTCGAATTCAAGGATCTAGCTTTGCATGGAGCTGCGCTTATGGGCGCCGTGTTCGGCTCCGCATGTCGTTGCACCACAAGCCTGGATTCGATCGAAGCTGAGGAACCCGTCGAAGCAAGCTCCTAGAAGCACGCGCCTCGAAACAAGAGCTAACAAGTCACCGTCGAGGCGAAGAAGCTTGACTGGGACGCTAACTTTGTGCGGGAGGAGCAACACTTCCCACGTGGTTAGCCAATGTCGCAACTGCTGTTAGGGAAGAAGAAACTGGACAGGTCCGTGTATGTGCTCGACTTCAGTGGACTTAAATAAGTGCACGCCCGATGCTGACGAGTTTCCGCCATTGATACCAGACTGATGGTGGACATCGCGTCTTCGCACGATGCTTTCTTCACGGGATGACTTCGTGTTACAAACTCGACATCAAGATGGCTCCAGAGGATGCAACGCTCGCAGCCTTCGTAACTCCAATTGGAATCTACCAAGCATACTCGGTAACGCCGTTCGAAGCACTAAGAACGCCTGGAGCTACTTCTACTGCCGAACCAATGACCAAGATCTTCGACGACCTCATCCATAACCAAGTCGAATGCTACGTGGACGACTCCGGTCATCAAGAGTGGGGGCAAGTGAAGGAGAATCATTTGTATGATCTGAGACGAGAGCTGAACGATTACCGCAATATAATCTCGCACGAATCCTTCGTTCGCGTCGCATGTTACCTCCGGAAATTTCTGTGGATCTGCCGTCCGTCATCTAGGAATCGAAATCGATCCGTAGAAGATTAAAGCGATAATAAATGCCTCCTCCTGCGGCCCCGAAGAATTACGCCTTTTCAGCGAAGTCGTGATACCGCACGCCATCTAACTGGGCTTCGGCAGCGTGTCGCCTTTTTCGAATTTACTCCGAAAGGATGCTAAATTTGTTCGGAGAGCGCACACCCAAGCCAAGATATTGCCGATACCTAACGACACCTCCTCGTTTTAGTGCCTTATCCCGTACCGTCGATATTTTACACCGCGGTTTTTACGGATTCCCTTCTGAGCCTTACTCGCCCAAGTCAACGACGAGGTAAAGAAAACGCACTCTACTACTCGAGTCGACGTCTTAATACCCGGCGGAGAAAGATCCCCTATCGGCAAACATCGGCCTACCTTGGGCTGGGCCGCCGTGTTTGGGAGCATTACATTGCCACTTATAAGGCCAAATTTCGATTTCTCAAGTGTGTTAATCCGTTGCAATATTCGATGACCCGACCAACACTTTCCTGGACGTTTAGCAAGGCGGTCAATGATATTATCGCAATTGACATAACGTTCGCGCTCGCGCTATCAAATGCGTACTCGCGCCTTTGCGCACCTTAATTACTACCGGGTCCCCTCTCAACGACGATCTACCTGGATGAATGAGGAGACAAGTAGAAGACCCCAACGCTCAACGTCGTGGGAGAGACGTACTTCGACGAGCCTTCAGCTACCAGGCGGATAAAATGACGTAACTACACCGCAGCAGAATTGCCTATCTTCATTACACTCGACGGAATGCCGCGATTCTCTTCATCACTTGTCGCAGCCACGCACCAATACCTAAGCAGAATACGGCTCGCTTAATCACAGACGGGACAGCCGACAATTTAATTTAAATAATCTGACATCGTCATTCACGGCGACTCTCGCCCTCGTCATTCAACAAATAGCCGGACAAGGCAAGATTCGTTTTCAAGACTAGTGCGTAATATCACAAGTACGCGATGAAGTTGTTGGAGCGTATCCCCAGCCAGGTGTTCCTCCCACAGGTCCTCGAGCTGGACAATGCCCACGCGACGGCGACGAAACTTGCTAAGGAATTAAGATGCTCCACCGAGAACTCGTCGACATCACCGTGCAAGGAAGACGGGTTTTGTCCCGAGTCAACCTCGAAGATCTACAAATTCAAGAAAAAAGAAGCGGAGCGACAACATGTTGCCGATATCAGACCAAGACGACAGCCTATCGATGCGAATACTCACAGAACCCAATACAAGATAAACAAGAAGCAGACATCGGATCCAGAAAAGAGCAACGTCGTACGCTTTAATCGATAACGTTTAGACAGTATGCCCTTCTGATTGATACAGATGGATGTTCGAGTGAGCGGGGAGCAACAGTATCACAGCAAGTCACGTGATTGTGTGGTGCTCACCAATGTGACCGAAACGAAGACAAGACAAGAGGCTTCTGATATTATCGTCGCCTAATGATATCCGATCGCATGGAAACAAAATGGGGTTGAGGTCACCAACGTCAAAACACGGAGGGGTCTTGCACCAACCTCCGATCGTGCTACACCTACCGCTGCGTCGCTACTATCTGAAATTGTCAGCACGTATACATAAATGGTCCGATGTACCCTCCGTCTTCTGTGGAGGACATCGATTCATTCTGTACTACTGATTACTTCTCCATGCGAGGCAGTACATTACGAAAAGTTACAAGCAAAGACGTTCTTCATTTTTCAGAATCGTCGAGCCGACTGCTTCTGTTCCGCGCATCATCTCCGATACCTAGTCCGCCTTCAAAAGCACAAAGATGAATACTGCTGACGACACGGATGATTTGCGGATTCTACAATCTACTACCCTGTGGCAAATGGCTTACCAAGATTCAACAAAACTTTGCAGACAGATTTCAAGAAGACGCTCGAAGACAACAAACGACAATGGCACGAGAAACCGTTAAGCCTCAGGCATACCGTACAACCGTCGAACGCCGACGTGCTCACACCATACGCTTCATAGATGGCCCGGGGGCTCGTTCTCCGTCGCAAGCTCGCCTACCTTCTTCTCGGGACCGCCGTCACAATGTACCACATAAATGTACACAACGCCAACCACGACTCAAGAACTAAAGCCTCGATGAAGAAGATCGGCTGCCAGCCAGGTAGCCTCAACTTTAATGTCGGGGCATTTATCCAAGCCCACGACAAATTAAGCCCGCCCGAGGCCGTTCAAAGTCGTGACCTCGTCCCGTTCTTCGAAGACCTATTCCCGCACACCGCAAGACAGCGAAAGCTCAACCAAATCTTGACACCATTTCGTAGTGGAGAAAGCCTATTCTCGGGAGGCCGTACCGCCCGTTGGATTCCTGCGCCAAGACCCATGTCGGCCGATTAATGGACGTTACTTCGAAGAAATACTACGCTACGTGACGCGTCAAAGAACGAGCTCGAAGACGATACTAGTTCCAGGAGTGCCTTTGTCGCGCCGATGTCTGTGATCGGGTTCCAAGAAAATTTCGTAATAATGAAATTTTAATAAGATGAACTTTCACGAGATAATAAAAAATGTTAACGTTCTCCCCCTTAATTCGCTTACCACCTTCGTCGACTCCCGCTTCCTAAATCGAATTAAATAAATCTCACCCCTTTAATTGGTTAATGCACTTAATTATAAGTTGTTTTGTTCTTTGCTCGTTTTCGAATTCAAAGACGCCGACTTCGCTCCCCGTTTTCCGCAGTGAGAATGACTCGGCCCGGGTGCCGTGCTCGCTTTTAAAGACGGCCATAGTAATCCGACGCTAAACGAAGAGAAAGACCGGAAGGCTGCAGCAGCCTGACTCGACTTCACAAGCCGGGCAAGGGACTACGAGGGTTCCCTCAAGGAGGTTACCCATCACTCCGAAATGACAAACATGAAATCCGTTGTCCGACCGCCAACGGAAATCGGGGAGACGTCAAGACAATATGGTACCGAGGTTTTGCCGATTCACACCTCCTAAATTCGAAGATAAAAGGATTCGTCGATGGCTGCTGCACTGTGAGGTGACCTAGTCACCGCAGACACTGACGACTTCCGCATCCGCCACTGACACGCACACGGAAGAGAATAAGCATTTACGCAAGCGCCGTAAGATCAAAACACCTCAAAGAAGACAAGTTCGGAGAACAAACGCAGCTCCCGCCACCCTCAAGAAGAAGACCACAATCCAAAATGAAAGAGACATCACCCGCCCTCCCCGCTTACCGAGCCGCAGCCCGAGTACGCTTCGCAGCCGAGTGCCGCCGCCGACTCAAGCCAAGAAATTTTCACGGACGCCCGAGGCAAGACAGACGCTTCGACACCGACACGTGTGTGAGCGGCTCTCGAATGCCCACGTTGTCACGTACCACCCTCGGGAGTGAGCTCGGGACCTACGAGGCTTACGTGCCCGCCTCCCCGAGGAGGAGAGAGGGAGAGCACCCCGTGTCGAGCCCCACGTACCGCAACAGGATGTACCCCTAGACGACG
Organism: Papilionanthe hookeriana x Papilionanthe teres; assembly: GCA_022702705.1. Classification (NCBI taxonomy): domain Eukaryota; kingdom Viridiplantae; phylum Streptophyta; class Magnoliopsida; order Asparagales; family Orchidaceae; genus Papilionanthe; species Papilionanthe hookeriana x Papilionanthe teres. The sequence goes on from JAKZJZ010001950.1 coordinate 21,007, forward strand.
GCAGAGCAATTCCAGATTACATAATGGCTAAGATCGTAAAAGTCGAAAAACAAGAATTCGACATTACGGCTAAATACAAGACAAGGCCGTGGAATATCCTCGAGGGGCCTCGAGCCGTATACAAACGTCTTCGAGAGGTGAGTGTGAAAAGAATTCCGTCAGGCGTACAAGTTACGTGCATGTGCGCAGAATAATTACCTACGGAGAAGACCTATTCCGAGCCTAAAAAACGAAGTTGCGTGCGTAATCACGATTCACAAGGCTGGCTTACAACTTCGCCAAGGACAAGAAAGAGGATCCCCCGGGATCCTACCATGATGAGGTGGACGACATGCCGCCGAAATTAAGAAGATGATCAAAAGGATGATGTAGACATCGCGCCGCTCGCGTATCGTATTCCTAATAAACTCGGTGATAATAAATATCTACAAGGATGTGGGATCGCATCCCGCCTCACATCGACCAATTACGACTTCGTTCGCCTTTTCGCACGGTCTCGCTTCTCGTTGAAAGCGATATTCTCGGAGAGATACGGCATCGTCGGCCTGGAGAATTCGTATACCTGCGAAAATTCCGCTCGCCACGGATTCGTTTTGGTTCAAAGGAAATGAGCAGATGAGCTGCCATCGCATCCTGCGAGCTGGGACACGAAAGAGCCTTCGCTCACTTTCCGAAGAACGGACATCGACAAAGACCATACCACTACGAGCCGACTCCAGAATGGAGGATTTCGTCCATATCACGGACATACCGACCTTCGTACGCTGAGGAACTTTTCGTTCCGGAGCGTAGCCCTGAGAAGTCAGCTGCCGTCGACTCACTCGCATGCATGCTTCACTGCTTGTGCGCTCCGCTGCCCACCATACAAAGACTTGGGCCATTTCTGGATGCACTGCGTATACTTTGACGTTCTTCTCAAAGGAAGACATCACCGTACTAAATTTTTGGATTGACCACCGAAGAATTCTTCGCAGAAATGATATTCAAGGCTCTGGACAAGGCCTTCGCTGAGGCGACGTAACGAAAAGCCGATGATTTACAAGAAGCGACAAAGCTTGCGACGAGCAAGTTAACAAAACAAAAATTAAATTTCAAACTGTGTTAAAAGAAAATTAAATTAACGAAACTTTAAAGAATTCCAAATTACGCTGCCTTCTCTTTGCGAGTATTCCCGCAAATCCCATGTGACTCTTCGAAAGTTCCCTCATAAATCCTTCATAAACGTCATAAATATTCCATAAATTCCATAAATTTTCAGACGTTTTACAAATTTACGCATATCCATAAATTCTCCATAAATTCCATAAATGCCCCATACCCATAAATCTTCCATAAATTCCAT
>JAKZJZ010001951.1:0-22297 GCA_022702705.1 Papilionanthe hookeriana x Papilionanthe teres
AATTTATAATTTATTATCGAATTTTAAATTTGAATTTCACTTACAAATATGTTTTACGTTCACCATTCTCTAAATAAAATTAAAATTTATAAAAATAAAAACATCTTAACCAGCTAAGCACATTGACTCGATCTATCTTGATATAAGAATATTTTTCTGAAATTGGATGCTGAAATTTTTAACTGATAAAACATTTTCTTTTCAGCCAGAGAATTGAACAAAACATCACATTATTCAGTGTGAAAAAATCTGAAAAAATAAGTCAGGAATGCATGCCTCTTTCCTAGCCCCAGTTTCTTCGCTCTCTCTTTTTTTCCCTCCTCACCAACCAAAACAACCCCATATACACATAACCGGCCACAAAAAAAGTTACCAACTAAGCATTACTATACACCCCAACAAAAAAACCCATAGGTGTTCGACGAAATTCCCATCTTATTCCCCCAATCGGCCTGATAATGCATGCACAACAATCCAATCACTACCGTGAACACTGCACCGCATCTGAAACTCAATAATGTAAAACGGAAGATTCTCAAAAAATCCAGGGCAGTGGGAAAACAAAGCATGCATATCCTATTTCCTTTAAAAATGAAAGGATTTAACAGAAAGACTAACTGCAGGGCGGAAAACGATGGAGAATCATGAGGCAGCTATGAACAAAAATAGTACTGCATGAGGCAGCAAAACAAGGGAAGAGAAGGACCGCAAAGCAGTTATGATCAAAGGAGAGGGTCTGCATCGCAGCGAATGAAATGAGCATGTTTCATTCCCAGGAAATCAAGCATGGGAAGCCAAACCTCACGTGGTAAATTGCTTTTACGCCCAAAATCAGGCTATTAGTTAACATGGAGGTTTTTAACTGTTCTCAGAATTTATAATTCCTTGATATTCTACCATACATTCAGATTATTAATCACAAAACAAGAAAAAATTAACACTCGTGCAATTATTTTACTTTACATCTATTTTGCATCAAATAAACAGTACAAAAACACAATCGAATAAACCACATTTTTTAAGTTTTAAGTTTGCAGAAGCAAGAAAAAAATCCTTCAAAGAAAAAAGTGAATTAGAACTATGCAACCAGTTTTTCTAGTTCCATGAATCAAGCAGGTGCATCTAAGAATATCCTCTCCTTAGAAAAGGCTATTTCAACGGCAAATATTCAAAAATCTCTAAAAACAAGCCAACCAGAATGTCATATCATAATCAAATAAGAGAATACGCTGCACCTTAACAGACTACATACCTTTACCCGAAGCTCCTTCATAGGATGAGGAGTCATTAAAGCTCTGATATTGGTCACAATAGGCCCCTGCTTATACCCAAAAAAAAAGTTAGAAAAAAAAAGCAAATTTTTAAAAAAGAAAATTACACGGAATTGTGCACTACCTGCATACCACAAACGACTATTTGATCGCCTTCATGAAGAGTACCATTAACAAGCACCACGTCTATTGTGGTTCCTAATCCTTCAATCACTTTTACTTCCAACACAGTACACTGAATCCATAAAAACAAACCAAAGAAAATCAGCAATATAAAATAACAACCCATAACCGTACAAGAGTAAATAGCCAATTTACCTAAAAAATAAAAAATAATAATAAGAAAGAGCAATAAAAATAAGGAAGACATTACTACTGTGTCTTAAATTTTATTTATGGCAATGCATGAAACCACATGTACAGGATATAATTGCAGGAATACCAAAAAGGGAAGATTTGTGCAAACCTGAACTTCATCAACATATGTAAGCTTATCTTCCATTGTTTTTTGTGCCCACTGCACCAATAGCAAAAGCAGATCCGGTATACCTTCACCGCTATTAACCAAGGCCTCACATTACCAAAAGATGGGGACAAAAGAATGGTGGCATTGAAATTCGCAAATTTCATCTGTTGATAATATATGACACAATAAATACCTCACTGCACTTGTTGGTACAATATTAAATGTCTCCCCCAAGTCTCTGTTTTTATAGTATAAAGCAGTATTTAGACCTTGCTCCTTAAGTTGGGTTATAATCTTCCAGAAAGAAACATATCATTCTCAATCATTATGTTATAGCTTCAGATAAGAACACAAAAAAGTGCAAGGCAAAAAATATATACCACAGACTAACCTGTGTAAGCCTCATGTTGAATTCATTTTTTACATCATTAGACTGTTGGTTCATAGCCTTCCTAATGGGGGCATCAGGACATTTCTTCCAACCATATAGTCGATCAACCTAAAGGAGGATAGCTCAACGAACAAAAATTATCTTAATAACAAAAGAAAAAAAAAATGTTTTTCAACCTATAAAAATAGGGGCATTTACATAAATACAACCCAATTCATATGCAGTTACATGTCAAACACCTAAACTTTGCTTTTTAACATGTTTACCATCCAAGTCCTTCATATCACATAAAAAATACCACTATTTTAACTTTTAAGAAGCGAAATATGCCTTTTTCATACATGGATATGGTTGTATGTATGTAAGAAATTGAATTTTAGGGGTCAAATATGTAAATACATAGGAATTGAGTGGTTTGCATCCTTGAAAATAACTTACCTTGTTCAAAGCAACAATGAATTCAGTATTCCGACTTTTGAGTAAATTAAGAGATTCAATGGTTTGTGGCTCGAGCCCATGCATAATGTCCACAACAAGAATAGCAATGTCACACAAACTTGAACCTCTTGAACGCAAATTAGAAAATGATTCATGTCCAGGAGTATCAATAACAAGCAATCCTGGAACTCTCAATGTTGAATCAGCTTTCAGCTCCTTGGTTCTCTCCCTTATGTTCTCAGTAGGAAAATAAGTAGCCCCAATCTGTTGGGTAATACCTCCAGCTTCTCCCTCCTGCACATTTGTGCGTCGAATACAATCAAGCAACTTGGTTTTACCAGTATCCACATGACCAAGAATACAACAAATGGGTGAACGAAGTTCGCCACCGCTCTTTTTCGTTGTATCCTGTGAATGATTTGATTCCAGCTTGACTCCAACATTATTTCTAGTCTTTGCAACAGTGTCAGATATTTCATGACCATTCACTTCACCTCCCTTCTTGGAAGAAACTTGAGGGACAACTATTCTTTTAGCTGTTGAACCATCCGGGGCAACAGCTGGAGCTGAAGATGGGCCATGGTCTCCCCCTGCATTCAACTCCTCCTTATCCTCCTCAGCAAAAGGGCTTGTCCCAGGCAATTTTACATCAACATCATCCCAGCTTTTAGCATCCCACTCTTCATCTTCTTCATCTTCTTCCATGGTTTCAGATTCTTCTTGCTCTTGTTTATCTTTGGGCTGATCTTGAACTTCTGTGTGCTGAGATAAGGTCTCCTCAACCATATCATCTTCATCAGGCTGAACCACATCAAGCTCAACAGCCGCATTATGGGATTCTGTTACCTTTTCCAGATCTCCAGTCTTTGCCTGAGCAGCCTTTGCTTTCTTTGCTTGGTATATTGGTCTTTTCTTGGTCTCCCTAGGAACATCAGCAGATAGACTATCATTCTGACTAAGAAACTGTCTCCTCATTGCATCTAACCTCTTTTGTTCTTCCTTCTGCTTGGCTGTCAAGAGTTTTCCCTCCTGCTTCTTCTTCAGCAGCTTCTCCTTCTCCCTTTCCTTTTTCCTTTTCTTTGCCTCCTCAGCAAGCCTCTCCAGCTCTTCCAACCTCTTTCTCTCCTCCTCCTTTCGCAGCCTTTCCTCTTCCTCTCTTTTCTTCCTCTCTTCGGCCTCCTTCCTTCGTGCCAAAGCCTCCTGCATCTCTCTAACATGCTTAGGCAATTTCTTGTCAGCAGCTTTTCCTTTTGCCGCATCCTTCTTCTCGTCCTTAACTGCCTCCTCAACAGTAGCAGTAGAAGCTGTAGCAGCTGCTGCCTTCTTTTCCTTCTCCTTCTCCTTCTTCTTCTTTTTCTTCTTAGCAGCTGCTGACTCCACCTCCTCTGCTTCTCCTTCCTTCTCATCAGGAACAACATCAGTAGAAACCTTGGATTGTACGGGCTCAAGTTTTTCGGATTCTTTAACGACGTCTGAGGATGGAGCAGGTTGTGGACCATCTCCAAGTTCAGCAAGGATCTTTTCTAAGTCCTCCTCCTCCTGGAAAGTTCTCCCACTCTTCTTCTTCTTCTTCTTTTGCTGCTTATTTTTGGAAGCAACATCTTCAAAGGCAACATCCAGTCTGCTGGAATCCACATCAGCTTCCTTTAGTTCGTTGTCTGTAGGATTTGCCTCTGGAACAATAGGAGTAACTGCAAGACTCGAAGACTGTAAACCCTCCCCAAGCTCGGCCAGAATTTTATCCAAGTCTTCGTTTTCCTGCGCAGTTCTCCCTCCTTTCTTCTTCTTCTTTGGTTGCTGCTTTCTTGTATAAGTATCATCAAGCTCCGCCTGGCTACTTGATTTCAGTTCAGCCTCCCCAAGGCTATTAGCCTCATTCAATGGAGGTTGCTGGTCAGACTTATCTTCGTTTGCTTCCTCTCCAACAGAGGAATCAATGTTACCAGACGAATTAGAACTTTTGTTCTTCTTGGTTTTGGAAGGCTTCTTCTTACCTGTGAATGCCAAAGTAAGCGGTTCGGCTTCCCATCATCAGCCTGGCTATCTTCCTCTTCACCCAGAGCATTGAAGGCACTTGAAGTAGGAATAATATTTTCTGTCTTGGATTTAGAGGGCTTCTTCTTACCTGAGAATTTAACAGCATTTGGCTTCTCCTCATACTCATCTTCCTGATTGTCTTCCACATCGCTAAGGGCATCAAAAGAACGGGAAGCTTGAGAATTTTTCTCTTTCTTGGATTTAGAAGGCTTCTTCTTTCCAGAAAAAGAAACAAGCATGGGCTCATCTTCCTCATCTTCCTGATTACCTTCTGCTTTATCAATGACTCTAACATTAACAGCATCATTGTCTTGAGAAACTTTGTCTTTCTTAGATTTAGAAGTTTTCTTCTTTCCAGAAAACACGTTAGAAATCAGTTCATCTTCCTCTTCAATATTATTTTTACTCATCTTCGCCTCCTCGTCTTCGGCACCAACAAGCTTATCGATCTCCATATCCTCCTGGCCTCCATGGCGCTGTAACTTGGCCGCGCCGCCTCCCTTCTTATTCTTCTTCGACCCTGTGTTGATTAAAGCGCGGTTTTCTTTCTCAGACGCCTGAACTTGCTGTTCGTCTATCGGCAAAGAGTACTCGTCGTCGTCAATCGTCACCGTCTTCTTCCGACCCATCGCTCGCCTCTGGTTAGTGAGGATTCCGGTAGATCAACCGCTAGAACAAAGGGGCTATCTGGTAACGAATTTAGAGCAGTATTTTACCTGGATTTGACCTAAATCCTGCCGTTGAACAAAATATTCGGGTTGGAGCGCTGCGAAAGGAGAGAATGTTGGGAGTCCGGAACCCCGATCCCGTCGTTTCCTCCCTTGCGCTGTATGGCGAGTGACGAGGCGATGGTTTCGGGCGAAACTCGCGCAGGAGAGATAGTATTTACGTCGTGACGAAGGCGAGGGTTTCGAAACCCCTACAGGGATCGCGCAGGAGAGACGGTAACGAAGGCGAGGGTTAATTTAATTAATCACTAATTAATTTTTAGTTAATATATTATCAAATTAACTATACTTAGTTAAAATTTATATCTAATTATTTAATAAAACATTACATTTTAAAATTAGAATCAACAGATTTTTAGTTCTTATAGATAGGGCTCTCAAAATTATTTTTTGTTCATGAGCAGCTCGTGTTCGGCCCGTTCGCTAAGTTAATTAGTCGAACACGAACAGATATTTATTTATTCTTGTTAGGCTTATATTGGCTGGAAATATTACTCATTAATTATATATATATTGTGATGAATAATATTTCTAAAAAAAATTAATTGATTACAAGATTATAAGATTTATATTCAATTAAAAGTACTAAATAAGAAAATATAATAAAAATTATTAAATTAGATTCAAATGAAGTTAATATAAACAATAATTTTTAAATCTTCTCCCAATCATTAACATCTTATGGATACGTAATTAAGAATATCAAAATGTTCGGCTCGCTAAGTAAACGAGCCGAACACAAACACACTATTTAAGCTCGAATATAAACGTGTGTTCGGTTCGTTTACACCATCGTTCATTTACACCCTACTTATAAAATATTAATTTTAGTTAAATTAAAAAATTACATCCATTATTTTACTTTTATATTAAAACATGCTTAAAATATAATTTCAAATTAAAAAAAAAATCAGTTTTAATGGAGCTGCGTCCGTCTGGCAGCCCTAGAAGTCGAAAATGGAGAAGAAAGCAATGTTGGAGCGGAGGAAACTCGGCAACACAGGCCTCCAACTCAGCTGCATCGGCTTTGGTGCCTCTTCCCTGGGCAACATCTTCGGCCTCGTCTCTCCTGACGATGCCCTCGCCGCCGTTCGACGTGCTCTCGCACTTGGAATCAACTTCTTTGATACCTCCCCGTTAGTCTCGTGTTTATCCTTTTCTCTTCCTCTATCCTGTAAGCTTACTCTTTACACACACTCTCTCTCTCTCTTCCTCAGCTACTATGGTGCAACTCTCTCATAAACAGTACTCGGGAACTGCCTCCAGGACCTCGCAGTCCTGCGCGAGGACATCATCGTCTCCACCAAATGCGGCCGCTACGCAGATGGATTAAGTCGACATTCTCCATTGCCACGACATCGAGTTTGGATCGCTAGATCAGATCGTCAACGAGACTATTCCAGCGTTGCAGAAGATCAAGGCAAAAGGGAAGGCGAGATTCATTGGGATCACGGGGTTGCCGCTAGGGATTTTCGCATATGTTCTTGATCGCGTGCGATGGAATCGGTGGATGTAATCCTTTCGTATTGTCATTATGGTGTTAATGATTCTACTTTGGCGGATTTGATTCATTATTTGAAGAGCAAAGGGGTTGGAGTGATTAGCGCTTCTCCACTTGCAACGGGGCTTTTGACGGACACTGGACCTCCGGATTGGCATCCTGCTTCGCCGGAAATGAAGGTATCTCCTGCTTTTCTTCCTCTATTCTGCAAATTTCTGAATGAGAATAGTTTGTGTTGATCAAATAGGTTGGTTAAATTTGAATAATCTCTTATTTCAAAAAGCTTATTGTTGCATGAATCTCTAACCATCTTAAATTAGGAAAAAAAACTGAATTTATGATTAATTCATGTGAATTGGAATGGATAGAAAGAAATGCATTCAAGGTATCTTGTCAATTCTATGCCATCCAACAATATCCAAAGCTACAAATCTCATTTTTAGCATCGAGTATGCTGTGCAGGGAGTACAATTTGTTAATGCATACCACATAATTCTCATGTATTTACATATCTAACACATTAATCTTCATATTTACATGCATACAACTCAAATCATTACAATCACATAAACATGTCACTATTACAACTTTTTTTAAGTGAAATGCAGCTTTTCATGCATAGGGTTATGACACGAAAGTATTGTATGTGTAAATGTCAAACATTTAAATTTCCCTTTTTTTATATAATTGTTTGAAACTATTGTGGTCAAGGAAATGTTGTTCTTACTTTCCTTAGGGTTCCATTGCAAATAATCTTTATAACATGTTGAGGAGAAATAGCTCAGATTAATTTTCTGATTGCCAAAAACTTTATTCTACCTGGTGTTACATAATTTCTTCTATTTTTTGAATTTTTGTTTCCTGAATGTAATAGGCAGTTTTCATAGCTTCTCCAACTAGTTATCAGGATGAATGATATGCTCCAGCGCTATCCTTCCTGATCTAGTCGATCTGTTCGCTTCTCTGGGTGGATGTAAATCCACATATGTGCTTATGGTGCATATGAAAATCTGTTTTTCACTTTAATGAATAGGTGATAGTAATGTTTTTTATATGATATTAAAGATTTAAGTGTTATGTAAGTAAAAATTAAAATTTTGGTGTTGATATGCAAATACATATTGAGAAATTTAGGGTGAAAAACGAGAATCGACGCAAATCCAGAAAGATTGATACAAGTAGAGCGGCGGATTTCCTTTCAATTTCATAAAAGAGTACAAGTTTTAGTCTTTTAAGGTTACAATACAACATATGTATATATAACCCTAGATGTACAATATGTAATTATCAAAATATCCCTGTACCATACTGCGGGGCATTGCCCCAGCACCCTCGCTTGCTCTGCTCCGCTGGCTCGCTCTGTTCCGCTCTAGCATCTGTTCCTTATTTGATATATGAGTCATACCTAACAATACATAAGAAAGTGTGGTATGTAAATGAGCTTGTTTTAAAGTTGAAAGCACAGCATAAGCATTAATATCCTTTTTTTTGTGTCATCTACCTAATTGTAGAATATAATGAATGTATTAAATGATAATATTGTGATGTGAGCTTTGTATTGCGCTGTAGTCGGCGTGCAGGGCTGCTGTAGTTCATTGTAAAGAAAAGGGGAAAAACATTTCAAAGATAGCACTTCAGTACATTCTGATGAATAAAGATATTTCAACTGTGCTTGTTGGCATGACTTCTGCTACTCAGACATGTAATCCTCTTTCAGTTTTTTATTTTTTATTTTCTTTTACTTTTCAAATACTGATCTTTAATCATAAATAATTCATTTTCGGCTTAATATGCATATTTCTTTTAGGCATTGATCAGATTTCTCATTCATCTGGCCTTCAGAAAATAACCCACATGTAAAAAGAGGAAATCACTTACATAGCACTTGAAACATTGCTATTTATAATTCTAGCACCCTCTTTTATTCATTTCTCAAAATCTCACTCCGATATAAATATTCGTGATAAAACCACAACCAATATTTTTCATTTTTATCAAATTCTCAATGATTTGGTGGCGACAAGTGTAAATGCATCGATATACATGAAAAAGGTGCATTTCACTTATAAAAGAGTTAATAATAGTGTAATTTTTTTATATGATGTTGAAATTTTAAGTGTTATGAATGTAAACATGAAACTTTAGATGTTAGATATGTGAATACAGAAAAATTATGTGATATGCATGTAAATGCCTCTAAAATAATCATTACAATTCAAGTTAATATGAATTCGAATCCAAATGCTTATTATGAAGCTAATATATAAGTAATAGTTATATATCATTAGAATATTGATCTAATAATTTGAAAACTCATTATAATAACAGTTGAATTAGAACATTTTGACATAATTTATGTCTAATATATGTGCTCTACTAAAGTATTGGAAAAATTTGAGGTGGTGTTGCAGGTGGAGGATAATGTTGGCTTTGCTCTAGAACTCTCTGAGGTGGGAATTGACCAAGAAATTCTGCAGGAGGTGGAGGCTCTATTAGAACCGGTGAAGAACCAGACTTGGCCAAGCGAAATTCAAACCTAGTTTATGTGGGAACATTTTTTGCTTTGGGTATAACTGCTTCTTACCTGACTTATATTATTATTATTTTCTCTATCTCGAACCACTTCTCTTGAACATAATGTATTTGTGCATTATTGTTTGATATTTATTTGTATATCTAACACCTAGACTTTACTTTTTACACTTATACTACACAAATCTTTCATATCTCCTCAAAAGTACCACTTTAAGTGCCCCTTTTTTATTTTTTAAGAAGTGAAATATATATTTTTCAGCATGAATAAGTGAGACCGTAGCTCAAATTTGTATGAATAAAAGTAAAATTTACTTGCCACAATATGTATTTCATTTTCAAAAAGATAGTGAAATTGATATATATGATTTGATGTCAAAGATTTGAGTAGTATAAATATAAATATGAATGTTTAGGTGTTGGATATGTAAAATACATAGAAATTATGTGGTATGCACCTGAATGTTACTGTCTAATTCTTATGTATTCACATATCTAACACAAACTTTAATTTTTATATTTATACCGCGCAAATCTTTCACGTCACATTAAATTATTATTATTCTAAATTTTTGAAATTTAAAATATAGTTTTTAAAGCATGGATAAGATGGCTTATATGTAAAATTTAAAGAGATGTTAGATATGTAAATAATGGTTAAGTGACATGTACCATCAATGAGATCGTCATTGTGCTATTAAGTGCATAATATATATATATATATATATATATATATATATATATATATATATATATATATATATATATATATATTTGGTCTTGGTTTCATGTTCTTCATTCCACATATCTGGCCATTTTTCTATTTTAATTTTTGTTTGATTTTGGCATTCGCATCTTACATTTTATTGACTTGAGCTACAAAATCTAATGTTATAATTTAGCAACACTTGACTATTATATTATGCATGTAACATATGCTGAACAAATTATGTGCCCAATTAATTTTTCTTTTTTTTTTTTAATCATTCCTGAGTAATTACATGTTAAATCACGTTATGTATTAATATTATTATTTATTTATATCCGTAATCTCATTAATTTAAAGTCTTGAATACCTGAAATTGTTTCATTTTATATGCCTCATTGCATACATAATTAATAAAATATCCCTGCTATATATTTATTAAAAGATTGTTTAAACAAAATTTTATTTTGAATAAAATTACCCTCGCATTTATGAAAATAAAAATAATGTCCAAACGTAAAAGAATGCGAAATGTGAAACAAACAAATGCTTTTTAAGTTCTAATAAATACGCGCCTACAAAACCCGGTCCCACTTATTTATTTATTTATTTATTTTATTATTTATTTATGGAAAATTGGTACCCAGCTTACATATGCCTTCTAATCAAAAGAATCTAGTTCTAAAACTGAGCCGAACTGGAGCTTGTTTAATCTATTGCTCTTAAAAGTAAGGCATTTATTATGTTGTATAGAAGATCTTAGTATAAATATATAAAATAAAATTTAACGGTTGGATAATTATGTACATAAGAATCGAGTTGCGTTATGTAAATGCCCCTATTTTATACATTTCTAAATGTGCTTGTTTTTTTATAGCTAAAAATATCGAAAGTTCAATATTTGATTAAAAAATGCAGAATGATTTTTGAAGAGTTATCTTTAAAATTTAAATTATTTTCTTAGTTTAATTAAATTTTATTAATTTTTAATTTTAAGTTAAAAAAAACTAAAATTTATAATCATCAAATTTAATAAATAATAATTATTTCTATTTATGCAACGTTTTCTATTAAAATTATTGACGTGACTTTATCTAGATGTGAAAAATAGAGTATTTACAAAATTAATAATTAATACCAACTAAAGTAAATTTCTGCCCGTCAAAGGTGTAAATGCATGATGCGGTGAATCATAGACATGTAAACAAGCGGAACACGAGCGAGCCCAGACTCAGCTCGTGTTCAGTTTGTTAGAAAATATCATTGTTAGTGTTTGACTCGTTTATATTTCATACCACTATATTCCTGTTTGGCTCATTTACTTGACAAATCGAACACGAGCTGTTTACAACAAATAATCGTTTTGAGAACCCAGATCACGCAGGCGTAAGATGTTAAGGATTGAGGCAAGATTTAATTCTTATTATTATTTATATTGAAACTATTTAAAAATAAGTTAATATATTTTTATTCTATGCTTTAATTAATAATTTTAATTGATTATAAATCTTTGCAGCAATGTAATCAATTAATTTTTTTGTTAAATTCTACTCATCAATATATATAATTCATTAGTAGTATTTCAAGTCAAAACAAGCCGAACACGAACAAACAAATATTTGTTCGTATTCGGCTTTTCTATATAGCAAGCACAAAAAACAAGTTCGTGTTCAACATGTTAAATTAATGACCAAATCAAATGCGAGCTTAATGAGCCGAACACGAGTTGTTCCCGAACAACGAGCCGTTCGCAAACAAGAGCTGTTTTGCCAGCCCTAGAGAACCAAACAAACACTCTTAACAAATAATAAGGCAGAGAAAAGAACCGTTCAGCGCAAATAAAAGATTTGCAGGAGACTCAGAAGGGGCTTTTACATGCATACCACAGAATTTTTACCTATTTACATATCTAACATCTAAACATTTCATTGTTTACAAGCATACCACTCCTAGTAAATATTGAGCTGCGACATATTGTCTAAATTTCAAGCTAGAAATCACAAAGTAAATATTAATGTACAGTAAACAAAAACATTATTTCTTTATCTGTGATGCCATTGTTATTGTTAAAGCTGATGCACCTGCTAGTAAGATCATATCCATCACAAGAAAAGCGACTGCTCCAAGATGTTCCGTCACCATATAATGCATCCACCTTCCAGAAGATGGTTTGACCGGTGATGTCGTCCACATCCCTGCATTTGACATTGACAGTTATTTAGTGTATACCAGACGACAGAAATTTAAGCCACCTTCAGATACATACTGTAAACTGCAATGATACCGCCAAGAAGAGAAGTTAGGCATCCCAAGCAAATAAAAACAAAGAAGTCTCGTTTATTTTTCTGCAGCGGAGAATGAAAAGGTAGGAAAGTAAGCAGCCAAAACAGTATAGAAGGATCCATCATAACTCACAATTAGATGAGTACACTAAACCATATTTATGCAGATCGAATGAACAAAAATGCATAAATCCAGTTCTAACCTTCCCAACACAGTTGGATATCCATGAACAATGATGATCAAACTGATCCACACAATGCTTACATGATGGGCAGTGTTTGGATCGCAGAGGCCTGATTATCTGATAAGAAACTTAAAAAAGGTCAAGTAAAATTCTTCAAAAATGTTTCTTCAAAGGATAAATATGAAATCACCACTCAAAAGATGTGACTTTCTAAACATAGCTCCAAAAAGCATTCTGTGATTTTTCATTCTAATAAATTATTTCAGAGAATGTAGGCAAAAACCTTGCAGGTAGGACAAAGCTGAGACCAGTTTCATGTTCATATACGTGAGTTATAGGGATCAATGCCCAATAGAGCGTCCTGCAAGATGAGGGTAAGGACAATCATGTCTGAACTAAACACAAACTCTAAAGCATATTCGTACATTTTAAAGTAGGGAATGGAGCACAAAAGGTAAAAATGCTCCAAAAACATTCATTAGGACCTTGAAATAGTAAATGAGTTTCAAATCATAATTGAACAGAAATAATGATGCAAAAACAGCGACATAAAAGACAATTCATGTGCAGTACCTTTAAAAACCAGAAAAATAAAAGGCATTCATCTGAACATCTCATCACCCCCCCTACCCCGACCCTCGCACGCTAGGTGAGTGAGAGTAACTGTGAAGAAGAAAGTGGCAAGCACATGCATGGATAAATTTTCTCTTCTTGTGCATTAAAATGTTAGTCGAGGCTTGTGAGTACGAATGAGGGGAATCGCCGATCATGCAATCAATGAATTTGATGACTTCAATGGCTCAACAAGTCTATTTGAGAATACATAGAGAAGAGGATCAAGAATCATGGGAACTTCCACAAAAATTGGAGAAAAATAAAATATTTTATTTCACAAACACAAAACAACACAACCCATATACATAAAAGAAAAACATCTACAATTCAAGAGGTAGGCGATCTCTACCAAAACCTAATCCTCAGATTCAAGACAACTATCACACATTCTAACCCTAAACATATTATCACTATACCCCACAATAATAACTAATAAACAACTAAATTGCTTTTTTAGTCTTTCGCTTAAAATAAGTTTTCAAATTATTTTAATGGGCTTGCTAGACTCAATGGAGCAAGGGGAGGACGGTATTGTAGGCGCCGGTATAATATTACTCCCGTCTCAAAAAGATACATTGTCCTCAAGATGGAAGAGAGGAAACTACTGCTGGATCAAGTCATATGGCTACAATACTTTCCACTTCAGTTCAATTATCTCTCATTTATGAATCATAGGCAAAAAAGGTCAATAACTTAAAAATGTAATGATATTAGAGTTCACCCAAATCACAAAAAACTGAAAATATTATTGTAAAATATGGGAAATACAACAGTAGGGTTCTCAAAACAAGAATGAAAATGACAACAACACACACAACACCCTAGGGTGAGGGCGAAGGTAGTGAGTGGCGGCTAGACATCAAGTAAGGTGCATGTTGGGGGTTGCAGTTTCAGCTGAGGGGTTTGGGAAGGGGTGGAGATAGCAACTAGAAGACATGAAAGGGACGGCGAACTGCAGCAGGAAGAATGGAGACGATATTACGTTGGCAGGTGGGGAGGTAGAAGGGGTTACGACACAACAGGGAAGGAGGTAGTTGGGTTTGCAGTTGTAAGTTGGGAGGCAGAGAAGGGTATGGCAGCAGGATGGGAGGCAAATGGGTGACGGCAGGCAAGGGAGGGGAAGCAGGTGATGGGTTATGGGGAGGTAGTCACCACCCCCTTGGAGCAAGATATAGCCAGAATACCACCTGTACTCGAATACAACCCTAGGAAGGGAGACACGCAAATGAAAAGAAATCTGAAACCAACAAAACTGATAACCGTAAACAGAGAACATAGAATATACATGGTAGTAGATAGCTTCTTGTTGACCTCATTTTTACGAGGTCCTGTTCTTTCTCTTCTTCTACCCTAGGTTCTAGCCTTAGGATTTTCTGATTGACTTTCTTAGAGGACTAGTGCTGGTATTCGTCCCTCTTAGAAATTCAAGCCAATTCTTGTTTCACTTGCGATGACTCTCATGGATAGTCTTAAACCATCACCATTTGATCGAGTGGTTGTGTTTAAGGACCATTGTCATTTGGTCGAGTGGTTAAGGACCACCATGTGGGGACTCGGAGAAAATTCCTAATAAGAACCAAAACCTTAGGACACCCTTTATGACTTTCGTAAATTCGCACATGCAAATCGATGTACTTGTCCATACGACCCCGGATGACAAAATCGACTATGCCAGTGCGTCCGGAACATTGATTTTAGCCCAGAAGGACACCCATATTGATTGGGTTCATCACACGGAAAATAATGTGCAAATTATTATTAAATTTGACACGATTTTCGAAACATAGTCAAACGACATCGGATGATGAAATGGACTTAGCCGTTGCGTCCGGGACGTCGATTTTGCCTAGGGGAGACATTCAATTTGTTATGATTTCATGCACGAGTGAAAAAATACACGAATCGAGAAGTTTCAATAATTAAATATTATTCAAATAATAAAAGGGGCCTTTTATATTCCTTCTAAAATCCCTAAATCTCTACTTAACTCACGACAGCTCCCTGGCTCGATATTTCCTCGCCTCCCCCACGCCAACCGAGCGAAGTCGTAGCTCTCGCCTCCCTCAAATTCTCGCAAGCAGGTCTGTACCCGATCCCCTCTTCCGGGTCGTGCGCCCCTCTTCGTGAGCCATCTGGTTCGAGAGGATCTCCTCGCCCGAGCCCTAGCTCCAGCGCACGCCTCGCCCCTCCTCGAGTTTTGTTCGACCGAGAAGCTCGTCAATCACAGGGCTTCACATGGCCGACCCTTTCTCTTCTTCGTGCCGCATTTCCTCCTCTTTAATGTCTCCTCTTCTGCTCCAGTCACTCCATTCGACCACCTCATCAAGGTAGGTGAGGTATGGCTCTTTTCTCCTGTGCCTATAAAATCCATGCTTAGGGTTAGGTTTGGGGTTGTTGAAGGCTTGAGGAGAAGGAGGTGCTGCCGAAATTCTTATTGGGTTGGAGTCCTGAAACTTACTTCTCTGTTCTAGCTTTTGTGTTAGCAAAGTAAGGTAAGCCCTCTCCTTTCCCCTCCTCTATTATCAATGTTACTTTGCTAACATAAATTATATAAGAAAAGGGGTGAGGGGAATGCTTCATCTAGCTTTAGTATGGAAGGGGTTCCTAAGGCTGATTACATTGCACCATTTTAACTAGTTTCTGAACCTAGCATGCATGCTTTTTCACATTTGAAACTTGCATTGATACTATAACATGTGAAAGCAAAGGAAATGTGATATTTTATGAAGGCCAAATCTCATATTAATGCTCTATAAATGCTGATGTTTTTTTTTACATATGTTAGTTGGATTTTGAAGCATTATGATGCCCGTATGGGAATTCCATTATGTGATAATTGCTTCAATAGAAGTTTAAACATTCTCCGGTAGTCTCAAGTGTGGTTACTTGTGTTGACCCATATGCTTCGCAAGTTGTGGAAAATCCTATATTTTTGGAATGAGAAATGACATTAATGGGTTACTTAGACTCATAAGATTTGTTCTCTTTGCATCTCATTATCAAGAAAGATTTACATAAATACCACACAAATCTTATGCATTTACACATTTGCCTAAATGTTGATTTCTATATTTAGGGACAATTACACATTAAAAATCCTAAATTTATGGGATGACATATTTGTGAAATCTGAAATATTTGGAGCATTGTCTTGCAAAAATCTGAAATGCTTTAAGGCTTTATTTTGCAAAACCTGAAACTATTAGGTGGTATTTTTGCAAAATCTGAAATGCTTGATGTCATTTTTTTTACAAAATCTGAAACTATTGGATGACATATTTGTGAAATCTGAAACATTTGGAGCATTGTCTTGCAAAAATGTGAAATGCTTTAAGACTTTATGATACATAACCTGAAAGGTTTGATGTTTTATGTTACAAAAATCTGAAGCTTCATTTGGGTTATTTACAAAAATCTGAAATTTTGTTTGGCTTATGATACAAAACCTGAAAGGTTTGGTGTTTTATGTTGCAAAAGTCTGAAGCTTCATTTGGATTATATTACAAAAATCTGAAATTTTGTTTGGCTTATGATACAAAACCTGAAAAGTTTGGTGTTTTATGTTACAAAAATCTGAAACTTTATTTGGGCTATGTTACAAAAGAATCTGAAATTTTGTTTGGCTTATGTTACAAAATTTGTAAAGTTTCAGTGCTTCATTTCATAAAAATCTGAAATTCTGTTTGGCTTATGTTACAAAATCTGAAAAGTTTCGGTGCTTCATTTCACAAAAATATGAAACTTTGTTTGGCTTATGTTACAAAAATATGGGACTTTAATGTGGCATGGTGGCAAAAATCTGAAACTCTATGATGCCTTACATTCAAAAAAAAAAAAAAAGAATCTTTTTAGGATTTTTTTTGGAAAGTTTGGATGTTTCTTTCATAAAGCCTGAAAGCATTACATGATCCTTTTGTGAAACCTGAAGGTTTGTAGTGCTCATATTGTGAAGATTTTAAAAGGTTGGGGAGCTTTGTATTGAAGTGGAATCGATTCTTTCCCTATGGTTTTGCTTGTATACCATGCCACTCACTTATACCTACATATTCATTACATAGACTCTTACTTATATGCATGCCACTTGATTATTATACATTTACATATGAAACACACAAACTTTAATTTTTACACACATATCACCTTACCCTATGCGTGAAATGGTATTATTGCTTTTGCAATATCTGAGGTTTGGATGGTATATACGCATGGAAGGTTTGTGTAATATATATGAAAGAATTGAAACATAGGTGTCAGTATTATGGAGGGTTTATATGCTTGAGCTCTTAGATTTGTAGCGTATAAATAGGTGCAATGAAATTGTTATGCACCTAAATGCTTATTTTCTTTCAAATTTTGTACGTATGTGCATAAATCTTTATCAAAGTGAAGTTAATTCTATTTGTTTGTACTCATATACATGTTGTTTTTGTTGTTTGGACATATATATTCGATGTTTGGGCTCTTATACATGTTGTCTTTGCTGTTTGGACATATCTATTCGATGTTTGGGCTCTTATACATGTTGTTTTTGTTGTTTAGACATTTATATTCGATTTTTGGGCTCTTATACATGTTGTATTTGCTATTTGGGTACATCTATTCGATGTTTTGGCTCATATACATGCTGTTTTTACAGTTTGGATACATTCATTCACTGTTTGGGCTTATATACGTGTTGTTTTTCCTGCTTGGTGTTGTTTTATTCATTGTTTGGAGGTTTTTGTCTATTGTTTTGGGAGTCAATTTGATTATTATTTACTTTGGAAGAATTTAAATGTTTTTACGCTTACTCACTTGTAGTTTCGCTCTTTGATTTGCCATATTTTCCCTTAGCTGCATCCTTCTTCTCTTCCTTAACCCCCTCCTCAACAGTAGCAGTAGAAGCTGCAGCAGCTGCTGCCTTCTTTTCCTTCTCCTTCTCCTTCTTCTTTTTCTTCTTAGCAGCTCGCTGACTCCACCTCCTCTCGCTTCTCCTTCCTTCTCATCGTGAACAACATCAGTAGAAACCTCGGATTGTACGGGCTCAAGTTTTTCCGATTCTTTAACGACATCCGAGGATGGAGCAGGTTGCGGACCATCTCCAAGTTCGGCAAGGATCTTTTCCAAGTCCTCCTCCTCCTGGAAAGTTCTCCCACTCTTCTTCTTCTTCTTCTTTTGCTGCTTATTTTTGGAAGCAAGCATCTTCAAAGGCACCATCCTGTCTGCTGGAATCCACATCAGCTTCCTTTAGTTCGTTGTCTGTAGGATTTGCCTGTGGAGCAATAGGAGTAACTGCAAGACTCAAAGACTGTAAACCCTCCCCAAGCTAGGCCATAATTTTTCCAAGTCTTCCTCTTCCTGCACAGTTCTCCCTCCTTTCTTCTTTTTCTTTGGTTGCTGCTTTCTTGTATAAGTATCATCAAGCTTCGCTCGGCTACTTGATTTCAGTTCAACCTCCCCAAGGCTATTAGCCTCATTCAATGGAGGTTGCTGGTCAGACTTACCTTCGCTTGCTTCCTCTCCAACAGAGGAATCAATGTTACCAGACGAATTAGAACTTTTGTTTTTGTTGGTTTTGGAAGGCTTCTTCTTACCCGTGAATGCCAAAGTAAGCGGTTCGGCTTCCCCAACATCAGCCTGGCTATCTTCCTCTTCACCCTGAGCATTGAAGGCACTTGAAGTAGGAAAACAATTTTCTGTCTTGGATTTAGAGGGCTTCTTTTTAACTGAGAATTTAACAGCATTTGGCTTCTCCTCATACTCATCTTCCTGATTGTCTTCCACATCGCTAAGGACATCAAAGGAACGAGAAGCTTGAGAATTTTTCTCTTTCTTGGATTTAGAAGGCTTCTTCTTTCCAGAAAGAGAAACAAGCACGGGCTCATCTTCCTCATCTTCCTGATTACCTTCTTCTTTATTAATGACTCTAACATTAACAGCATCATTGCCTTGAGAAACTTTATCTTTCTTTGATTTAGAAGCTTTCTTCTTTCCAGAAAACACGTTAGAAAGCAGTTCATCTTCCTCTTCAATATTATTTTTACTCATCTTCACCTCCTCGTCTTCAGCACCAACAAGCTTATCGATCTCCTTATCCTCCTGGCCTCCATGGTGCTATAACTTGGCCGCGCCTCCTCCCTTCTTATTCTTCTTCGACCCTGTGTTGATTGAAGCGCGTTTTTCTTTCTCAGATGCCTGAACTTGCTGCTTGTCTATCGGCAAAGAGTACTCGTCGCCGTCAATCGTCACCGTCTTCTTCCGACCCATCGCTCGCCTCTGGTTAGTGAGGATTTCGGTAGATCAACTGTTAGAACAAAGAGGCTATCTGGTAACGAATTTAGAGTAGTACTTTACCTGGATTTGACCTAAATCCTGCCGGACGATCAGTTTGAACAAAATATTTGGGTAGGAGCAGTGCGAAAGGAGAGAAAGATGGGAGTTTGGGACTCCGATCCCATCGTTGCCTCCCTAGTTAGCTCCAATTGCGACTGTATGGCGAGTGACAAAGGTGATGGTTTAAGGTGAAACCCGGAAAGGGATCGCGCAGGAGAAGAGATTGTATTTACATGAAACCGGAAGGAGCATTGAGGCGAGGGTTTCAGGGAGAGAGAGGGGAAGATGAGATTTATTTTTATTCAACTTAATTTTATTAATCTAATTGATTACTAATTAATTTTTAATTAATATATTATCAAATTAACTATGCTTAATTAAATTTATATCTAATTATTATGGCTATCAAAAAAGCTTGTTATTTGTGAACAGTTCGCGTTCGGTTCTCCAAGAAGTTCGTGATCGATTTGTTCGATATGCAAACAAGACAAACACGAACAATCTTTTTCGTTCGGTTTGTTAAATGAACCAAACATAAACATTGATGTGTTTGTTTGTATTGGTTATTGTTTGAAATATAAAATAATTTAAAATAATTTTATATAAAAAATTATGATATTTTAAAAATAATTATATATTCTAAATTTATCATATTTTAAATAATTAAACTTCTATAAATTATAATATATGATAAATTATTAATAACTAATAATATTATAGTATCAAGATAATGAGGCATTCTGATGATGTTATTAGGCTTAGACACTTTCCTTTTTCCTTAAAAGTTAAATCAAAGATGTGGCTTAATTCATTAGCAACTTATTCTATTAAAACATGGGCAGATATGACACAAAAATTCCTTGCTAAATATTTTCCTTATTCTAAAACTGCTAAATTGAGAAATGACATTACTTCATTTACGCAATTTGATAGAGAAACAATTTATGAAGCTTGAGAAAGATTTAAAAAACTAACTATTAAGAAACTGTCCTCATCATGCTTTATCAGATTGATTAATTATTCAAACATTTTATAATGGACTTATTGGATCTCTTTGATCTATTATTGATGCTGTTGTTGGTGGTTCTTTAATGGCTAAGACATTTGAAGAAGCCTACACTTTAATTGAAGAAATGACTAATAATATTTTTAATGGCCTTCTGAAAGGGTTAATCCTAAAAGAATGGTCAGTATTTAAGATAATGAGGACTTTTCTATTTTAGGTTCACAAGTGGCTGCAATATCTAAAAAATTAGATAATTTTGCTAATAATATATCGCATGTATGTAATGACAATTCTGCAAATTCTGATAATACTCAAAGAATAGAAACTTTGCAATATAGTGCTAGTAAAACCAATAACCCTTATTCTAATTATTATAATCCTGGTTGAAAAAATCATCCTAATTTTAATTGGAGTAATGGACATCAAGTTAATCCAAATTGGAACAATCAAAGAAATTTAAACTATAGACCAACTTATCCTCCTGGTTATAACAATCAGCAAAAAAAGTTGTTTGTAGAAGAATTGATCTTGCAACTAAGCAATAAGCTACAAAGTCAAAATATTGCTATTCGTAATATTGAGAATCAGATGGATCAAATCGCTAATTTCATTAATTACAGACCATAAGGAACGCTGCCTAGCAATGTCGAAATTAATCCTAAAGAATCTGGAAAAGAACATGAACAAGCAAAAGCTGTACAACTCAGAAGTGGAATGAAATTAAAGGATAAAACACAGAATGAGATTGAAAAAAAGAAAGAAGTTGAAAATATTGAAAAACCTAAAGATACTCTTTCTCCAAGTAAAGATCAGATTGTTGTACCTATTGAAGTGGAAGTTGAAAGATCACCATCACCTTTTCCTCAAAGTCTTAAACAGCAGAAGCTTGACCATCAATTTTCTAAGTTCTTTGAAATTTTTAAGAAACTTACCATTAACATTCCTTTTGCTGAAGCTTTGGAGCAAAATGCCAAGCTATGCAAAATTTATTAAGGATATTTTAAGCAAGAAGAGAAAATTTGAAGCTTATGAAACTGTTGCATTAAGTGAAGAATGTAATGCAATAATTCAGAAGAAATTACCTCAGAAACTTAAAAATCCTGGAAGTTTCACTATACCATGTGCTATTGGAGAAAAATTTTGTGGAAAAGCCTTATGTGATTTAGGAGCTAGTATTAATCTCATGCCATTTTCAATCTTTCGAAGGTTAGATTTAGGAGAGATTTCTCCTCCCACTCTAACTCTTCAGTTAGCTGATCGATGGATCACTTATCCTAAAGGAGTTATATAGGATGTTCTTGTTAAGGTAGATAAATTTAACTTTCATGTGGATTTCATTATTCTAGATATGAAAGAAGATAAAGAAATACCTATCATTTTAGGGAGACCTTTTCTAGCTACCGGACGAGCTATGATTGATGTGCAAAAAGGAGAATTAACGATGAGAGTTAATGATCAAGAGATAACATTCAATGTTCTGAAATCAATGAGGTATCCTAATAAAGAAAAATGTTATCAGATGGATATTTTATTATATAATTGAAAAGCATTATCAAGAAAAATGTAAGGTCATTTCTGATGATAAAGATAAAGAATCTATGTTATATAATGAGTCATTAAATGAAGAAAATTTATCTGAAGAAACTCATTATATTCATGAAAATTGAGAAATTTTAGACACAACTAAAAATGATATACTTTTACCCTCAATTGAAAAAGCCCTTGAACTAGAATTAAAAATGTTACCTACACATTTAAAGTATGCATTTCTTGGAAATTTATTAACTTTACCTGTAATTATATCTTTAGAATTGAGTAAAGATCAAG